>JAOSBO010186405.1:0-22868 GCA_027563915.1 Erythroxylum rotundifolium
TAAGCATGAAGGAAGTAATAGAGATCGGCGATACCTTTGGGTTTCTTGCCGATATCGGAGAAGAGTTCCGGTCCCTTAGACATGGTGGCACAGAGAGAGAGAGAGAGTGAAGAGAAATGGCGATTGATGGACCACCACAGAATTTGGAGAATCTCAAGTTTTGACAATTTGCGGTTAGGTATTGGCTTTCAGCCGTTGATCTGTTGCTTTTAGGTTCTAATTCTATCGACCATCCGAATAATCATCACTATTTTTAATTGGAAAAATAAAATATTTACAAAGATAAATTACATTTTCTTTTCTAGCTACCAAATTCATTTCTTTACCCTTTTTTTTAATACAAAACGTACTCCAATTTTGCCGGATTAATCGTAAGCTCTTAATATCCTACCCCCAAAATCTTAAAGGAGGTAAATCTCGAATCTCCCAAGATCCCACAAGTTTCTATGTAATTGTAAGTTTTTGCGTACAGGAAGTCGTCACATACTGGTTAGTCAATTGATAATTGATTACTGGATCTGCTCAGCATTAGGTTTCCATTAACCTCAGGTTTCCTAATAGTTCCAACTCCCACATTGATACTGAAAGCGAGACGTCCATAATTGATCCGACCAAGAAGCATGCTCAAAGGGCTAGAGGATCATTAGCAGAGAAAATTTCCCCCCTCTCTCTCTCTTTGGTGACTCGAATTGAAAACCTCTTACAAAATAGAGCCTTTAATAAGGAGTTAAAACTAATTAGATCACTCTTACTTGTGATTCATTTACCTTTATATTTGTTGCTTGTTGTCAATTTATTTGCTCTTGCTTCCTTCCTATCGATTTCTCATGTGCACCCTCGTAGATCTTGAGTCGATCTTTATAAACTTGTTTTGTTATCTTGGCCTTCCCACTCTCATTCAACTCTTGCAAATTGTATATTTCAGGTTATTTCGTAGTCAGTAACCTTAACTTCTCCATTAACTTCACACTAGTTACTATCTTGGCCTTCCCACTCTCGTTCAACTACGACAAATTGTATAATTCAAGCTATTTTTTAGTCAATAACCTTAACTTCTTCATTAACTTCACACTGGTCACTATCTTGGCCTTCCCACTCTCATTCAACTAATGCAATCCTCTCCTACTTAAATCCTTAACACCCCCTTGGTGACCAACATCCTCTCCTATTTAGACCTCTCAACGCACTTCTCATTGCTAGCATCCTACAAATTAGGCATCTCATCCTCCACCTCCTCTTCACTTTTGTACACCTTATCATTGACACCCTCTTAAGCCAGAACATATCAGAGGCACTATCATCACCCTTATAATAGACTTTAAAGTCATCCATTATTGTAGATATAGATGGGTTACATTGTAATCTATATATGACAACTTCACATTTATCTAACCTATTCCTAAACTTATCACTTTGATTTGTCATCGTACTGTTTTCCATTAAATCTATGTCTACTCCTTAGTCTTTTCTCCGCACTTACTTTTTTGTCTTTGAACCAACTTTTATTTTGGATTTGGGATAACCATTTCGAAAGTGCCTAATCTTTTAGGATTTTTTCAATGTAGTGCCCAAGTTTTAAAAATTTTCAATTGATGTCTTACTTTTTAAAACCTTGGTAGTTACATTAAAAATGTTGGTTCCGTTACTAACGTGTTGATGTAGCTAACAAAAATCTAATTGTTCATAACAAACTGAGCAAATTACTCGACTACCTAAACCTAGTTACCAATTACCAATTACCAATTACCAATTACCCATCACCCAAATTAACTTTATCCAAATTTACCCAAATTCACTTTAGTAAATATGAAAAACCTAATTACATTGTCTCTACATCCTAGTTCTTCTTTGCTTGTCACACGTTTGAAAAGCATGACCTCTAATTGTCCTCATTTATCTTCGATTAGATAGCATGTCCTCTCTTATTATCTTCATCGTTTCATAAGGTAGGTATGCCAAAATCCTGTTACACTTATTGTAGAGCACATTCAAGTTTTTGAACTTTAATTTGAAGTGCATTCCTGATAATGATTATGTAACTAGCTAGCTAGCTAGTTAGATAATTATAAGGCTATCTCTAAGGAAGTAGATCCATAATAGAGACATCAAAGATGGAACCAAAGTTTCCTAGAAATGATATGTTCCTTACATTATTGTAAATGCAACATCTTCAATGGCAAATTTTTATGATCTTGTGAAATAATTTCAAGAATGTTAATAGATTAGTTCAATAGTTTTGAAATTTTGAATTGATTGGTTGTAAATTTTGATATTTTAATTTATATGTTTGTTCCTCAAATGAAAATGGTATGATATTTTCACTTTAATTTCAAAGATGTTGAAAACTATAAGTTAGACATATTGAACTATGAAGTGTTATTAAAAGACTATAAGATGTTGAATATATTTGTCCTTTCCATTTTATTCTGTGCAGTTGGTTAAGATTGAGTATTATGAGCCAAAGAACATATACAAATTCGACATCTAAGGTGGACAAAGAAAATTTTGTTTTTGCAAGTTATGGCTATCATGTGGACTTCATGGATGGTAAGAAATCTTAGAAGACACTTTATTTATTGTGTTCAACATGGGGTAAATTATTTTTTTATTTTATGGTTTCATTAGTTATCTGACTTTTTAATATTGACAATATTATTACTTTTTAATATCGACATTGTTGTTAACTTTGTACTATTTGATTAATTTTAGTACTAAAGTTGTCGTTTTTTGAGTAGGTTGATCCTCTAAGGTGTGAAAGAGCTTTGAGTATCATACTTGAATTGTTGAAGAAGATAAACAAGCTAGAATAAGAAAATTAAATGTTGAAGATGAAAATTAAAATTTTAAGTATTGTATTATTAGTCTTTCTAATTAAAAATTGCTATGAGTAAATGTAAAATATTGAATATTGTATTATTAATATTTTATAAATCATGCACAGGATTGTAGCTAATATTATTCAATGTATCTAAGTGACTTGAATATGCTTATGAACATGATATTCAATAGTCCTTTATTATTCTATATTTAATAACCGATTGAGTGCAAAATTATAGCTTCCTTGATTTTAAACCATTTTCTATGTAATAAAAAGGGACTCAAGCAAATAATTTTAAAGTGATAGCTTCAATATGTATAGATACAATCATCAAATTCCTGAATTAATCTCATTATCATTGATCAAATTTCCTTCATTAGTTTATGAAGACATTCTCATGATCCCAATCATCAAGTTCCTAAATTAGTCTAATTAACACTTAACTAAATTAGTGAAAGAAAATGAAATACAAATTAAAAAACCCATATGCAGTCATATAAGTATTTTGTTTTACAAAAGTATTTCTTTGTTCGCATATTGTATTTTCTAAAACATTTATGTACGTTTGTTTAATTATTTTCTTGTTCACATCAAATAGGACAAGGCACATAGGCATTGTATAATCAAAAAGTATTTCTTTTTACAAAACCATAGCTTTGTATAAATCTTGTATGATAAGGCACATTAGTAAAATGTATCTCTACATAGAATTTCGTGTAACTTTTGATCTTATTTTCCTCATCATCGCATTTGTTTCATCCTAAAAAAAAGGGCAACGTATAATCAAAGAATAACCCAATTGTCATCATTGATTTAAGGCATATAACTCAATAGTTGTAACCTTTGATGAGTTATAACTCTTCTTGTTACTTGTATCTAAGGTTCTTTACCCCATGGTGTCCTATATTTATGAATTGGTCTCTTTCTTTTATTTTGTTTTGAAATAGGTGGTCGACTAGAAAGGATTAATATTAGAACAATTTGTTTATACATCACTTAAAGACTGTATTGGAAAAAATGAAAACAAATAATGTTTAAGGATGAAGGCATATATGAAAAAGAATAAAGAATGTGTCAACTTACTTGTGTATCTGTTGAAACTTGTTGTGATGCAACTTTCATAGGACATGTTTTTTTTTTGTCCTTACTAAAAGCATTGTTGATAGGTCATTTTCATACCTCTTATTTACATTTTGGTATCCTTAGTTGTACTTTCCAAACCCTCCTTTTCCTATTCTTCTTTGGCCTACTAGTCATTTTTCGAAATAGAAGTGGTACTGGTGGTTCATGTTTAGCTCTAAGCCAGAATTTAGCTCCTCAAATTAGCTTCATCATATATTGATACAACTTTAGGTACTTATTCTTGATAACTAGAATATCACATTGTTTTCAAACTCCACAAATGGCATCCATACAAATAACCAGAAAAAAATTAGAACAAAATTAGTTCGTATAAATTTGAGATCATACATTTAAAGAGAAAATATAACGTTTGATGGAAACTTTATGGCTCCCACTTCAAAAATAATAAATGATTTAAATAAATAAGGGATGTATCTATAAGGCTTCATAAGTCACATTTTTTTCAATTAATTGTAAGTACAATAAATAAGAAAGTTTTAAAATATTTTGTTAATAAGAAACTAAAGTTAGTGAAGGAAATTGTAACTCAACCAACAATATTGATAAAGAACAAGGATACATGTGAAGGAAACTATAACTCAACCAATAATATTTATTAGGACTCTTAGGAAATCTAAAGTTGGTCTATGTGCTACTTCAAACTAGCAACTTTGCAGCTAGAAAATTGGGTTGAGTTGAAGTACTTACATTGGCTATTTTGTAAGGGTTTGTTAATATCTTTTAAAATACAATTATTTACTTTTAAAAAAAGGGCTACAAGTTTAACCTAGTTCTACTAAAAACTTAATGAACACATCCACTAATATAGCCATTAGGGACCCTTTATGGTTGTTAATTTGAAGATTCCATATGTATGGATCATGTGCCTTTTGATTCAAACATAAAGTAACTAAGTATAAAAACAAAGTCTTCATTCCCTTTTTTTGATATTGATCTATTTTTTTAATGTATTTTTGAGATTGATCTACTTTTTTTCAATGTCTTTATTAAGAGAGATACATATGTATGACATAGTTGTACACCATTTGGTTGAAAAAACTCAACCACTGATTGGTATGCTCTTTAGAAGTAAAAGAAGAACCTCTTCAAATTCTAACTACAAGGAAAATTAAACAAGGGAAACCAAAAGCTCTAAAGAAATACATGTTAAGACACTTCAATTTTCTTAATTAAGAGCATGGGTTTAAATGTTAAGAAGGATTGCTACAAACCTACAAAAAGAAAGACACTTCAATAATCCTCACATATCTCAAAGTCAAAAAGGATGTATAAAATTTTTATGTATGTAATAAAATTTCAATACTAGAAAGTTAATCTTAAGCCTAGAATTTTGCTAAAAACTTTAACCTTCTAGATCATAAGCTCATATAAGCACATACAAAGGTAAAAAAGTTTGTAAATGAAAGGAACTTTTTAATCGATAAGAGAAGTCAATGATTCATCTCAAAAGCTAGGAAAGGAACTACATCATATCTTTTAACTTCAATATATTAATAAGAAGCTGAGGCAATTAAAATAGGCATTCATTGGGACTATTTGGAAATTAAGGGTTGGTCTATATATTAGTTTAAACTAGCAACTTCTTACCAAAAAAAAAAGGTTGAATTGAAGTACTTGCATTCATTATTCTTTGTAAGGATTGTTAATATTTTTCAAATAAAATTATTTACTTCCCAAAAAATAGGTTACAATTTTAACCTAATTGTGCACTTTATAAACTTAAAAGAATACATCCTACAACATAATGGCAAACTCGATCTAAATGTCAACTTTCCCAAACAATTTTGGATAATTTAACAATCCTTTTAAGCTAGATCATATGCTAATTGAGGTGTTTCCTAATGTCTACACAACTAATAGAGATGATCTATTTAAGTTTAACAATAATGTTTAGGGGTTTGAGAAAGAAGTTTTGAAGGGTCTCATCACTCCTATATAAGTGTTTAAGGCTTTCAAATATATGCAAAAAACTAAGGGCAACTAAAGAAGAAATTAAAAGCCACTACAAAAGGACATATAATAATAATAAACTAGCAAAGTAAGAGGTTTTCATATCTCTTAATCGCATTCAGGAGTAGCTAAAGGAAAACCCAAAAATTTTGCAATGCTTCAATAATCAGATATTCAAGCTCTAATAAAGCAGAAGATGCATTGGAAGTCTATTCTTCTTTGATAACTAAAGAGCATCTGGTTAAATGATGGAGATAAAAATACTTAATTCATTTATAAAGTTATTCTTGAAAGAGAATTCATATTAGAATAATTTCCATACCAAGAAGACATCTTTATCATAGTAATTGAGGATTTAAAATCACTTGCTTATGACTTCTTAAGGGAACAATAAGACTTAATTCTTAATCTTCTTCACCTAATTTTATACAATGTCTTAAAAATTTTATTCCCATGCCATTTATAGTAAGATAAAAGAGTCTTTATCTAGACCCTTTTAATTAGATTATAAATTGACAAACTTTAGTGAAATTGGTTATGGATATTTACAAGTATGCTCTTAATTGCAATAATTAACCATTAATTTCTCAAAAACATATAATTTCCCAAAAATTTTAAGATTCCTAAGTTTTAATATATAAAGATCCCCAAAAATAAAATTTATACAAAATTGAACATAAACATATGCTTTTGGGAGTTTAAAGAGCTAACACCAACTCCAAATTGAATCAAACATGTAACAATTTTAAGAGAAACCCAAAATTTTCAAGAAATTGGGAAATTCATATTTTTGGAAACCAATACATTAGAAATTTCAAACGAATGAAGTCTAAAGAAGATTTCATAAAATTAAAAGCAAACTTGAGTTGTCAAGGGACTACAACTGTCTACTTAGAACAACATTGTGAATGTCAATGACCTAATGTAAGAATAGGAGAGGACGTGCTTTCCAGTTGACGACGAATCATATATTGTGCTTTCCAAATGTGTGACCAACCAAGAAGAATGAGGACATAGAGACAATGTAACTAGGTTTTCTTTCTTGTTTGGTAAGGTGAATTTAGGTAAATTTGTGTAAAGTGAATTTATGAGATGGGTAATTGGTAATGGGTTTGGGCTATAGGCAACTAGGTATTTTGTTTAGTTGGTGACATTTTTTTCCATGTGAACAGTTACAAGTCAGTAACAACTAGGCTTTCGTTAGCCACATCAACATGGTAGTAACAAAACTAATGTTTTTCAACTTAACTGTTAAGGTTTTAAAAAGTTGCTCACTCAATTGAATTTTAAAACATAGGCACTAGATTGAAAAAATCCTAAAAAATTGGGCACTGCATTGAAAAAAATCATAAAATGTTAGACACTTTAAGATTGGTTATCCCTTTGGATTATAGTCATGATAAACCTGCAAGAAAATGTTAGGGGGTGCTTGGTTAAGAGGAATGAGAATAAATCAATGAGAATGTAATGAATAGTGATAGTTGGTTGGTTATTATGATTGATTGAATAGTTTTTTCATACCCAAGTTTTGGGTAATGGTTCATACTCTCCATGTATGGGAGGAATGGGTTTGATTTCTACCAACACTAGTATTTTTTAATTTTTAATTAAATATAATTAAAATATATTTAATTAAATTAATTAAGTTAAAATAGATAAATAAATAATTAAAATAATTAATCAAGATAAAATATAATTAATTAAAATATAATTATTAATTAATTAAAATATTTTAATTAATTAATTAATTATTATATAATTAATTAAAATATTATTGTTCATTAATTAAAATATTATTATTATTTACTTAATTACAATATATTTAATCAAAATAATATTATTAATTAAAATACAACTATTCATTAATTAAAATATTATTATTAATTAATTAAATGCAATATAATTAATTGATTAATTAAAATATAATTCATTTTGTAATTAATTAATTACAGTATTTTTTACAAACCACCAACTATCAATGGTAATAATAATAATTCATTCATCTTAACCAACCATCATAATTATAATGATTATATCCATTTCTATTCCTCCCTATATTCATTTTCATTTCCATTCCCATTACCTTCTATAAACCAAACGTCCCCTTAGTAACAAAAGCAATAAGAAAGTTAGTTCTAATCTTACTTTTTCATCAAATATTTCCAATGGGAAAAAGCGAAACATTGAAAACATTACTAAAGGTCAACAAATAAAAAAACTCAAAACACAAAATTGTTTACAATGGAACCTAATTAAACCCAATAAAAAGAAGAATACGACAATTTTGAATTGAACAATAATGAAAATAAGATAAAAAATAGACAATTTTTTATTAACTTGTAAAATCATGAAAATAAGAAATAAGAAACAAAATGCGCACAAGGAAATTGAATATATGGAACAAAACACATAATATTAAAAACATAAACAACGATATTACGACCAAATAGGATTATTGAACAGAGTTTTAATACTAAATTTTGATATGACCTTCATCAATAAGGTTGATGAGATTCGATATTAGTATGACATGAACTACGATAGTTCTATCGAAAACATATCAATCCAAGAAATCAAACATAAAAATACATAAAAAGAGGATATAAACCATCACACTCTAAGATTATATCTAACAAGAAGATGAAGACACCTCTCTAAGATAATTTGATTAATCCAAAAATAATTCCCTTTTTTACATCCACAACATAACCCTATATATGCTTAAAACCCTAAGAATATCAAAACCCCAGAGTGATCTTTCAAGGAAATAATAATCTAGATCTAAACTAGCTTGGGAACAAATATCTTTAAAAGACAAGTCAATCCTACTTAAATACAAATTCGAACATAACAAATAACAAAAAAATGAGTCATAAAAGAAAATAAGAGCTTAAAATCAATGGCACCAACTACCAAATTTGATTTTGGTATGGTACAGTACCTATATCGATTAATATAGGATACTATTTAAGATATTTTTTAAAATTATTGAATAGTCTTTAAATTTTATAAAATTTCAAAACAATCCTTCAATATAAAATTGATTTAATAAATATTATATTTATATTATTTTCACACGTTTCTCATAAATTAAGATAAACATTTATTTAATTTGTAGATAAATATAAATTAAGAATAATACAATATAAAAGTATGCATTGATAAAGCAAGCACGCGAAAGAGGGGGTTGAATTGTGTGTACAAAAAAAATTCAAGGTACTTTCAAATTGATAAAATCCTACTAAGAAAAATAAATTTATAAATAGAAAGATCCTATAAACTTTCGTAAGGATCTTGTTAACATTGAAAAAGAAAAATGCCTTTTAAAACTCAAATAGAAAGGAACTAATCAATTGAAAGGAACCTGCTAACACTTAAAATGATAGGAGCCTGCTAGCGCTCAAAAAGAAAGGAACTTGTTAATCGATAGGATCGATAAAACAAAAGGAGCCTCTAGAAAATATAAAGTTATAGTGCGAAAATTTAAAAGTAAGGAAGAGAGAGCAAATAACACAGTAGATTTATACCAGTTCGGTTTATAATGAAGTCTACGTCTAGTCTTTAAGCATCTAACTTAAGTATTTCACTATAAAAGCCAAGTACTAATTTAACGAATCTCTTCAAGCTCTCAAGTATATATTTTTCAAGGTTCTTCAACATTCCACAGTAGTAGTATTTTGCTAGTCTCTACAAGCTCTCAACAAGAAATGTATGAAGGATTTAACTCTCTCTTAATAGAGTGATATCACTTTCTAAGTCACAAAGAGTTTAATATAACTTTCAAGAAATAATGAAACTCTAAGATATTTCACAAGTCTCTTGTCCGAGTCTTTTGTATGTTTTACAAATGCAGTGGCTCTTCCTTAAGTAGACAATTTTCTTTAACTAGCTATTGCTTAATCTTTGATATTATCTTTGCTAAAATCTTCGATATTTAGAAGTTCTGTTAGGACTTCCGAAGCTGATTATTCGAATTATTAAGATTCTTCCAGATGTCATGGAACCATTTCCGAAAAGGTAAGTTTATAGAGAAGGTTCTTGCAAGAAGGAAGCAGTTATTCTATGATTTTATTTTCTTTTAAGAATTACATCGTTGCTTATACAAGGAAATAAATCCAATTTGAAATTTGAAATATTATATAGTTATCATCAAAATCGATAAACATATACCTTGAGCTAACATTCTCTTCCATTTTGATGATGACAAACAATAATAGATATATTTTCAAAATTCAAATAACAATAAAAAGTTTCGAAAGATATCTATAGACTTTACTCACAGTTATAATTAGAAGAAGCATGACTTCTAAAGGAAGAGTTAAACTCCACAAGTTTAGGAACATTTTAGTAGAATATATCATCAGTAGCAGATAGGAATAGTAGTGCGTAGGGTTCGGTTCGGGATTACTCTATCCATATCCATATCCATTTTTTATGACTCAACCCATTATCCATTTAAAATCTGTCGATTTTTACAATTTACTACCCATATCCAAATCCATTGGATTTTTTGGGTTTTTGGATATCCATCGAGTTGTATAGCACATAAAAATATAAATTCCAAAATAGAAAATATAAAGAGCAAATTTTTGCGAACGCTCCAAATTAAAATTAATTTAATAATAATAAGTCAAGACTTTAATTTATATGTCTTAAAAAATCATAAAATTGATAAATATAAGTCGAGATTTTGATTCTGGAAAAAGGTGAGGAGTAAAGTGGGGATTTTAAAGATATTTCTCCTAAGAAAATATTAATATTTTATTATATTTATCCATAAATATTCAAAAAATAGAAAAAATAAAAAAAGGGTTGGGTATGGGTAACCATCGGTTCAGGTCACTAAATCTATATCCAAATCCATATCCACATCCATTTAAAATCTAATTTTTAGCCTCCATGTCCATTTAATCGGGTGGTGCAGATATTAATTGGGTTGACAACCTACTGCTATCCCTAGTGGCAGATATATTATCAATAAAATATATTTTCAATGCAATATTTGAAAATATATCATTGATGTAGAATAAATATATCTTCAAGGCAAAGTAAATATATTATCAAATATTTCTTCCCCTTTGTCATTATTCAAAAAAATAGAGGGAAAGAGTAACAAAGGCCCCAAATAAAATCATAAGTATGTGAGAAGAGACCAAGCTAAAAATAGAGTTATTAATCATACATTTTCTTAAGAAAATTCTGTAAGTCAAGAATCTAATTTTGCATCTATCTATTTAGCTACGCATTTGATCTTGATTGGAAAGAATTTCATTCAGATGTTGAAGGATCATATCATTGGAGCTCTGGAGAGGAGCAGTTGCTAACTTTTATGGGGTAGGATTTAAAAGATCCACTACTTTTTCTGTCTTCTTGTCTACCCACACATTGTCCTTTAGCTTATAATCTAATTGGTAGGGAATTGAAGAATGAAACTTTGCACACTCATACCAATTCAAGCTATCAAAAGGAACCCCAAAATAAGTAAAAGTTTTGGTCAACATCATCCTATACAGTAGGCCACCAGTGGTATTCTTGTGACTTTCTTTGTCCACCATAAACTTCATAATTATTGCTGGGAGGTTCATCTTATTACTCTTTAAAAGATTATAGATCACATACGTATTCAAAAGGTTGCGTCTTTCTACTGGGCTACTCCTTGGAAAATAGAAGTAGCCTAAATGGATGCAAGGCATATTGGTAGTAGGTCCAAGTGTCTACACCAAGGTCTCCCTTCATGAGTTTTCTCAGTATGCAGACATATAAAGTCCACAACCTCTCCTAAATCAATGTCAGGAATGTCCCATTTGTGACATGAAATGTCAATCCTACCAACTGGAATTACACCATCTCGCACTCACTTACCCACGAGATGATTACCATCTTTCCATCAATTTCTTCTTTTCTTATGTGTGCGTTAAAAAATCTTACCAATTCATCACACATTGTTTCTTCTAATTTAAAAAATTTTTCCCAATCAACAGCAAGAAAAAGGGTGTGATAAGAATACCGATATTATCGAATAGGTTGGGAGGCAAGATGCATCTTACTACTTGATTTTTAGTATTAACATGCAAAAGATCAATGGTTCTTTCTAAAACATGATCTATAAAAAAATTAAGCTTGATTTCTGTATGCTTAGTCCTAAAATGATGCATAAGATTTTTTGAAAGATTTATTGTACCAATATTATCACATAATATAGGAATATGATTAAATTTTAGAGAGAAATCATGGAGTTGATGTTTTATTCATAAAATTTGAGCACAACAGCTATATATTCTGGTTCAATTGTTGAAAGCATTATGCAATTTTGTTTCTTACAAGAACAAGGGACTAAACATCCTCTAAGAAATTGACAGTGACCACTTATGCTTTTTTGATTGACTTTATTACCTTCATAATCTGCATCACAATAGCCAACTATATTAAAAGAGTTAATTTTTGAACACCATAATCTGAAATCCATAGTTCTGTAAAGATATCGAAAGATCCTTTTGACTGCTTGAAGTTGGCTTTCTTTTAGATATGAATGAAAGCACACACTAAATATAATGTCTAGTCTTGAGCTTGTAAGATATACTAATAACCTAATAATTCCTCTATACTTTGTCTCATCCTTAGACTTGCCTTCTTCATCCTTATCAAGTTTAGTTCCAATATATATAGGAGTACCTATCAGTTTGTCAGTCTCAAAATAATGCTTCTTGATGAGTTCCTTTATGTATTTGTCTTGGCTAATAAAGATACCTTATGTATTTATCTTGGCTAATAAAGATACCTTTTTCTGTTTGCCTGATTTGGTATCCAAGAAAGAAAGAAAATTCTCCCATCATGCTCATTTAAGACTTCTCTGCATCAATGCTAAGAATTCTTTACAGAAAGATTGATTAGTAGCACTAAATATTATGTAATCAACATATATTTGCACTATGAGTAAATCATTCTCCTTTTTCTTAATAAATAAGGTTTTATTTACCTTTCCTCTTTCGAAGTTATTCTTAAGCAGAAAATTACTTAACCTTTCATACCATACTCCAAGGGCCTATTTTAGCCCTATAGGGCTTTAGTGTATATATATATAAGGATGATTTTCATCTTCAAAGCCTGGAGGTTGCTTAACAAACACTTCTTCACTAATATATCCATTTAAGAAAACATTTTTGACATCCATTTAGAATAATTTGAAGTTTTTATAACATGCGAAGGCAAGTGAAATTCTAATTGATTCTAATCTAGCAACAGGCGCATAAGTTTCACCAAAATCAATACCTTTCTATTGATTATAACCTTGAGCTACAAGTCTTGCTTTGTTTCTTACCACCTTACCATTTTTGTCAAGTTTGTTTCAAAAAACCCGACGAGTTCTAATGACTAACTTGCTTGGCAGACTAGGTATTAGATTCCAAACTTTGTTTTTGTCAAACTAATTCAATTCATCTTTCATAGTTGAATCCCATTTTTTATCAGTAAGTCCCTCTTTAACAATATTTGGTTTTGATTGTGAGATGAAGGCAATAAAGTTGTTCTTGAAGGAAGATCTAGTTCTTAAACTTTCAGAAGGGTCTCTTAGAATGTATTGATATGCATCCTGACCTCTCAATTCTCTTGGTGTTCTTCATCATATAGGCTCCTCCTCTTCAGAGGAAGGAACCTGCTTTGTCCTAGCTTTAAAAGGAACTTCTTGATCTTATGATTTCGAGGGTACTATAAGTGTAGTTGATGTAATTTTAGGGACTAAAGGATGCTCTTCATCATCTGAATTAGTTGTTGTTGTAGAAGGTAGTGCTTCATCAAACACTAAGTGTATTCATTCTTCTATCTTCTTCGCTCTTTTGTTGTAAATTCTGAATCCTTTACTAGTGGTATTGTAATTTAGAAAGATAACTTCATTTGATCTCGCATCGAACTTTCCAAGGTTGTCTTTTCCATTATTTAGAATGAAGCACTTGCAACCAAACCCTTGAAAGTAAGCGACATTCGATTTCTTCCTTTCCAAAACTTATAGGTTTTTCATAATAGGTCTTATAAGACATCTGTTAAGTATGTAACAGGTAGTTGACACATTTTCTGCCCAATAACCATGAGGTATACCACTTTTGCATAGCATTGTTCTGGCCATATCAACAAGAGTCATTCTCTTTCTTTGAACAACTTCATTCTACTGAAGAGTCATTAGGCATAAAAATCATGAGATATCCCATTTTCATTACAAAAATCTTTGAATTTTATGTTATCAAATTCTCCTCCATGAACGCTTCGAATATATGTAATGTAATATCCTTTTTCAATCTGAATTTTCTGCAAAATTTCTTAAAGACTTCAAAAGTGTCATCCTTATTTGACAGAAAATAAACTTATGTAAATCCAGAATAGTCATCTACTATAACAAAGTCGTAATCTTTACCTCCGTCTTTTCTTTCAATGTAGTTAAAATGTGATATTTCACTTGTCATGTGTCTCAAATAGCCACTATCAACTATCCACTGATTTTCTTTTGTCTCTGTTTTGAAGCATATCTGTAGAAAGTATTATCTTATTTTAGGTATCCACATTTTTCTAGGTCCTTTTAGGTTAGTAGCTTGACCTTTCGGTCTCCAATCGTACATTTGAGATAATTTCTCCATTTTATGAAATTTACAAGAATGACTAATGTAACCATGTCTACCACAATAGAAGCATAAAACAGATGAATAGGAATTGCTATAATTTCTACCATGTATCAGGTTCTTGCAGTTTTGATTATAGCTACTGCTGGATTTAGCAAAGAAGTTCTTGTATGGCCTAACATTATTGTTTTCATTGCAACTTATTCCAACTTTATAAAAAACATATTTACCACTATCAAGTAGTGCATCAAGGTTGTTCCTTCCATCAATGAACTTTGCAAGATCTTTTTCTAAAGATAAGATCTTTCCTACACATTTCTCTTTCTCAAGTTCTAGGCTGACAACCTTTTCTTCTAGTTGTCTTAATTTATCAAAATCATTCTCAAGAAAAGTATTTTTCAACTTGGCTAATCTATCTTCCAAAGCTTCCTTTTCAGAAACCTTTTGCTTATAATCATCCTAAAGAGACATTCTTAGTTGTCAGATTTTTATTCACAGATTCTAATGATTTAATCATACTCTTCAAGGATGCTTCATTGTTCTTGGACTTCTCAAATTCTTTGGAATACTTCACTGTCAATTTCTGTACTGATCATACAAGTCATGATATGCATTTCTCAATTCATCAACTTTATTATCAGAGTCAGAATAATATACCCCATTGTCTCCTGATTCAGTCATAAAGCAAACGTTGCTAACTTCTTCTAACTCTTCTTCTTCAAACTTTTCATAATCCTTATTTGATTAGACTACAGTCATCCCTTGATTTTCGAGTTTTCTATTCTTTGACTTGTTCTTTTGAAGAAGAAGACATTTAGGTCTTATGTCTTCAAGCTTCTTGCAATAATAGCATATGATTTGATTGTTTTGTGTATTGTTATTATTGCTATTAGCTTTTGATAGAAACCTATTGTTCCCAGCTTTCTTGCTTCCTTCTCTTTTCTTCATCAACTTCTTTTAATAGAAGCAGATATATTTTTTGACCATGAAATTGAACTTGTCATCTCCATCTATTTGTAACTCAGTGTCACTTTCATCACTGTTTGATTCATCAGATGCTTTTAGTGCCATTCTTTTTATGTAGGAGGATCCTTCATCTCGCTTAAGCCTGGTTTCATGAATCATCAGATTTTCTCGTAGCCAGTTAAGTGAAATAGTATCTAGATCTTTGCAATTTCTAGAGATATCACCATAGGTCTCCATTACTTTGGTAGTGATCGTAGAATCTTCTTTACAAGTTCATCATTGGGATATATCTTTCCCAAGTTCTTTAAGACCATGGTGATGTTGTTGAACCGTCTGAAGAATTTATCTATGGTTTCTACCTGTTTCATGCCAATAGTTTCGCATTGATGCAGTAAAAGGCTTATTCTATATTTCTTTACCTCATTTGTTCTTTTAAAGGTGACTTGTAATTTATCTCACATTTCCTTTTTTTTTAGAACAATAGGATATCTTCTCATATTCTTCTGTAGATAGTGCACATATCAGATGATGTTTTACTTTAACTTTTAGCTGTACATTTCTTCTGTTAACATCTAACCATACTTCTACATTTTCTATAACAGAAAGTGTAGCTCCAACTCTGATGACTTGTCAAACTCCAATATCTATAGATTGAAGATAGATTGTCGTTCTCTCTTTTTGGTATGAGTAGTTGTTTCCATTGAAGTAAGGAGGCTTTGAGACATATTGTCCTTCAAGGTTTCTCAAATTGTTTATCAGATCTATCACGTGCTGTAAAACACAATAAATGCGAAACCTTACTCTGATACCAAATGATAAAGCAATTACACACAAAGGTCCTATAAACTTTTGAAAGGATCCTATTAATGTTGAAAAAGAAAGGAGTCTGTTAATGCTCAAATAGAAAGGAACCAATTAATCAAAGGATCTTGTTAACATTCAAAACGATAACAACTGTTTACTTAAAAGGAGCCTGCTAGCGGTCAAAAAGAAAGGAGCTTGTTAATTGATAGGAACCTGCTAACTTTTGAAAGAAACTTGTGATAAAAATAGAAGGAGCCTTTTGAAAATACAAACTTATAATGTGAAAATCTAAAAGTAAGGAAGAAAGAACAAATGACATAGTAGATTTATATTGGTTCGACTTATAATGAAGCCTATGTCTAATTCCCAATTATCTAACTTGAGTATTTCATTATAAAAGCCAAGTAGTAGTTTAACCAGCCTCTTCAAGCTCCTAAGTATATATTTTTCAAGGTTCTTTAATCTTCTACAGTAGTAGTATTTTGCTAGCCTTTGCAAACTCTCAACAAGAAATATATGAAGGATTTAACATTCTTTCTTAATAGAGTGGTATCACTTTCTATGGAACAAATAATTTGATATAATTTTCCAGAAATAATGAAGCTTTAAGATATTTCGCAAGTCTCGTGCTTGTGTATTGTGTATGCTTTGCAAATGCAATCCACTTCCTTAAGTAGACAAGTTTCTTCAACTAGCCGTTGCTTAACCTTCGATATTATCTTTGCTGAAATCTTTGATATTCAAACATTCTGTCAAAGTTTCCGAAGCTAATTATTTAAATTATTAAGATCCTTCTGAATGTCATGAAACCATTTCCAAAATGATAAGTTTATCAAGAAGGTTCCTGCAAGAAGGAAGCAATTGTTTTATGATTTTATTTTCTTTTAAGAATTATATCGTTGCTTATATAAAGAAATAAATCCAATTTGAATTTTGAATATTATATAGTTATCATTAAAATCGTTAAACATAAACTTTTAGGTATCATGCATTTATAACAAGTGTTTTCAATTTCAAATGTTATCTTGATATATTTTAAAAATTTATTATAATAAATTTTCATATGCATGCATATATATATATATATATATTAAATATGAAATGTATAAATTTTAAAAAATATTTATTAATTATATTTAAATTGTGTTAAACTAATATATTCAATTATGTAATTTATAATCTCTTTATATATGTCTAATTACATAAAAATTATTAAAAACATAAGATAAAGCATCATAATAAAACACAATCACAAAGATCATGCGGTAAAAATCCAATCATAAAAATCATGTTAAACAGCATCGTTTCATATGCATATTAAAACAAAAAGCACATACTTGGTTTATTGTTATAGTTCCATCGATTAAAGAACGTTTTCACCAACTTTAATTGCAGAAATCTAGTAAATATGAAATGTATAAATTTTAAAAAATATTTATTAATTATATTTAAATTGTGTTAAACTAATATATTCAATTATGTAATTTATAATTTCTTTATATATGTCTAATTACATAAAAATTATTAAAAACATTCTTATTTATGTCTTTACTATTTACCCAACAAAAAGTACCATACCAAATATGGGTCGTATATTGGTGGTCGGCCGGTAACAACCAAAAGAATCGGTAGGAACTTACACCGAAATTTGGTATGGTACTTTTTGTTGGGTACGATAGTCCACTCACCGCCCAAAATAAGAAAGTTCTGAAAAACCAAGTCACATGTGTAGCACTTGTCTTTGACATAACCGATGTCAATTTTGAATTGGCACTTTGAGACTGTGAGTACTTTCTTTCTCATACGATGAAATTCCGCCACTTCTCTAGAAAGTGTCGACGAAGCATCCTCGGTCCGGCCTTTCTTTAACGCGGTCTAAAGGAAAGTTCTTTAAAGTACATAGACATTCGACTATTTGGAATTCTTCAATATTTTTAAGTTTAAATTATTATATTAAAAATTAATTTGATAATATTAAAATAATAAATATTTTTAAGTTTAAATTATTATATTAAAAATTAATTTGATAATATTAAAATAAAAAAAGATTTATTTTTATTTAATTTTACTCATTTATGGAAATTATTTAAACTTTTACATTTTAATTTTACTCATTTATGGAGACCAACTCGTTATTATATTAAGAATAAGTAATATTGGACTTCCCTCATATAAAATTTAGAGTTGTTGTTTTTATTATTATTTTCCATATATTACTAATGAAAGAAGCTATGAATACCACGGATCAAAGCTAACTAATCCTCTCATATAACTCAGGACTCATAACTCAAACAGAAAAAGTCTAGTAAAAATCACCCGATTGAAGATACAAAAGTCTATGATAGCTATATAAAATTCTGTGTTCGAATTATTCTACTTATATCTTTTCAATCGAGTCTGTTATATATAATTTGTCTAATACAGAATATCCGATTAGTATGATTTATAGGTTATTGCGTCAATTCGAAAATTTATTTAGTACATATCTAAAAAATAATAACTTTAAATTCTTCCGTTCAAAAAAAATTATGAAAATCACAAAATAAGTATGAAATTTTAAACATTACATCATATAAAAGTTGCTCGTGTTTACTCTTTGTCGATTCTATCCGAGTATTCATATCAGGAATTACATGCCACGTGATCAAGAATCAGGATGAGAAAGTTTACATGTACGTACAAATAATAGAGAACAAACAGGGTGGTTAGATGAAGATGCAGTCCAATATGGTCCCAGAAGACCAGGGAATTATGAAGAGATACCGTTACAAGTTCCCAGTAATACTCGGGCCTTTGCTGTGTTTCGCTCCTCGTGATCTCTATCTTCTTGCTCTTTGTTCCACACTTTCCCGGAAACAGTTGTCTGTACAAATTACTGTTGAGAAATAATATCGTAAAACAGGAAGCTTTTTCCTTTTTCATGTCGACACACCGACCGCGTTAAACTTTTTTCTTTCTTTCCTTAATTTTTTCTGTGTGTCCAGAGCAATGTGCTTGAAACTTCTCTCTCTCTGCTTTACGCGACTTCTTCTTCTAACAGCTATTTAATACGTTTCCGGGTTCCGGGGCTTATTTAAACGTTCTGGGATTTGTTGGTGGCTTGTTTAAGAGTGTACGTTGGCATTGTGAGTTTAAAATGGAGGATCTTTTGAGTGAGTTTGATGTGAAAGCGAAGCACTCGTCGGAGGAGACGTTGAAGAAATGGAGAAAGGTTTGTGGGTTGGTGAAGAATCCAAAGCGAAGGTTTCGCTTCACTGCCAATCTCTCCAAGCGAGAGGAGGCCCATGCCATGCGGCGCACCAATCAGGTTAGCCGCTTGTCATAACCAAATTTTTGTTCCTTAAACTTCTGATAGATTGTGTCATTTCCTTTTCTAATGAAAAGCATTCATTTGCACATGTAATTGTTTGAAACTTGGTCTGTCAGCTTTCTGTTTTCAGTTACACGTATCACTTGCGTTCTTTCTAGCAAGTGAACAGCTCTACTATGCTTTGTTTTGCATATGTGGTGAAGCTGTAAGCTCTTCAAACGATCAATTTGTGTTATTAGTACGTAATGTAAATGGATGGATTTGGGCAATAGAGCAGCCAGTTTCTCGTATACTTGTGCCATTTTTGGGTGGGGACCAACATAAGACATGGGATTAATGATAGTTTTTGACAGAGCATATGCTTTAAAGTGTTGCTATTGAAAGTATTCTCCCCATTTTATCATCTTTGAAGTTCCTGAAGAATAGAAACCTCTCTCTTTGTATTTGATGAGCCTAAGACATGAACTGGCTAATCAGATGCTACTTGGAATGACTCCCATTACTTCCCCTGACAAACTGCAACTTCAACATTTTTATTTCTCTGTATTGGTTTCTCTTGTTTTGCAATTGCACACTTTTGGGTCCTGCCCGGTAACCTTTCAACTTGTATTATGAAGTTCACCATCGCAAAACTTTAAGGCCGTATGCTAAAGCAGAAAGCTTAGCTTTTTATGTATCTGACTCTTCAGGAAAAATTGAGGATTGCTGTCCTTGTTTCCAAAGCTGCATTTCAATTCCTCCAAGGTGAGTTTCCTCAAAATTTAGAAACTTAGAAGCTTCTTGAAATTTTATATACTGAATACTTGCACTTGTTGGATTGTATGCAGGAGCGTCCCCAAGTGACTATGTTGTACCTGAAGAAGTCAAAGCTGCAGGATTTGACATTTGTGCCGAAGAGTTGGGATCTATTGTTGAAGGTCATGACAGCAAGAAGTTAAAGTTTCATGGTGGCGTCTCTGGTATTGCAAAAAAGCTCTCCACATCAACCACTGATGGGCTTACTGCAGATGCTGCTCAACTCAATTGCAGACAAGAGCTTTTTGGAATCAATAAGTTCGCGGAAAGTGAAGCTCGAAGTTTCTGGGTATTTGTATGGGAAGCTCTTCATGATATGACTCTTATGATACTTGGAGTGTGTGCTTTTGTGTCTTTAATAGTTGGCATTGCAACTGAGGGATGGCCAAAGGGAGCCCATGATGGTCTTGGAATTGTTGCAAGCATCATGTTGGTTGTGTTTGTCACAGCAACTAGTGATTACCGTCAATCACTGCAATTCAGGGATTTAGATAAAGAGAAAAAGAAGATCGCCATTCAGGTCACAAGAAGCGGGTTTAGGCAGAAATTGTCGATATATGATCTGCTTCCTGGAGATATTGTACATCTAGGCATTGGAGATCAAGTGCCTGCTGATGGTCTTTTTGTTTCAGGATTTTCTGTGTCAATCGATGAGTCAAGTTTAACTGGGGAAAGTGATCCCGTAATGGTGAATTCTGAAAATCCTTATATGCTTTCTGGAACTAAGGTTCAGGATGGATCGTGCAAGATGTTGGTTACTACTGTAGGAATGAGAACTCAATGGGGTAAACTGATGGCGACTCTCAGTGAAGGAGGAGATGATGAAACGCCCTTACAGGTGAAATTAAATGGAGTGGCAACCATTATCGGGAAGATAGGTCTTTTCTTTGCAGTAGTAACTTTTGCTGTTCTAGTGCAAGGATTAGCTGGCCGAAAATGGCGACAAGGGACTCACTTGGATTGGTCTGCAGACGATGCATTGGAAATGTTGGAATACTTTGCAGTGGCAGTTACAATTGTGGTGGTTGCAGTTCCAGAAGGGTTGCCATTGGCTGTGACGTTGAGCTTGGCCTTTGCTATGAAGAAGATGATGAATGATAAGGCTCTTGTGCGTCATCTAGCAGCTTGTGAGACTATGGGATCAGCCACAACTATCTGCAGCGATAAAACTGGTACACTCACTACTAATCATATGACTGTATTGAAAGCATGTATTTCCATGAGTGTCAAGGAAGTTGGACAACCATGTGATGCATCTAGTTTACGCTCTGGAATCCCTGATTCTGCAATAAAACTTCTGAAACAATCCATATTCAATAATACTGGAGGTGAAGTCGTCATTAACAAGGATGGAAAACTGGAAATATTAGGAACACCTACTGAGACTGCTATACTGGAGTTTGGCCTGTCTCTGGGAGGAGACTTCCAGGCAGAACGACAAGCAGTTGAAGTTATCAAAGTTGAGCCTTTCAACTCAACAAAGAAGCGGATGGCAGTAGTGTTAAAGGATCCTGAAGGACACATTCGAGCCCATTGTAAAGGTGCTTCAGAAATTGTTTTGGCTTCCTGTGAGAAAGTACTCAATCCAAATGGAGAAATTGTTCCTCTAGACGAAGCATCACTCAACCATCTTAAGGCTACAATCGAGCAGTTCGCTAATGAGGCTCTTAGGACTTTGTGTCTTGCATATATGGAACTGGAAGGTGAATTTTCACCAGACAGTCCCATTCCAGTTTCTGGGTACACATGTATAGGAATAGTGGGCATTAAAGATCCTGTTCGTCCCGGTGTCAAGGAATCTGTTGCAGTTTGTCGTGCAGCTGGTATCACGGTACGAATGGTTACAGGAGACAATATTAACACTGCCAAGGCTATAGCCAGGGAATGCGGGATCCTTACTGATGATGGTATAGCCATTGAAGGTCCGGTCTTTCGAGAAAAGAGTCTGGAAGAACTAATGACAATAGTTCCAAAACTTCAGGTAGTTCCAACCTTCCATGTTCAGAAATAACCTTCACACGACTATCTAAATAATAATAAGCATTTGCTTGTTAGGACCCATAACTATGAATCCATTTGCAGGTGATGGCTCGATCTTCACCGCTTGACAAGCACAAACTAGTGACACATTTGCGAACTACGTTTGGTGACGTTGTGGCAGTGACTGGTGATGGAACCAACGACGCCCCAGCACTCCATGAAGCAGATATTGGTCTAGCAATGGGCATTGCAGGAACTGAGGTTAGTATTCCGATGATATAGAATAATATGGTCGAAAGTTTTATTACTCATATTAAGACTACTGATTGATTCCTGAACTTCAGGTGGCCAAAGAGAGTGCTGATGTAATTATTCTGGATGACAATTTCTCTACTATTGTGACGGTTGCTAAATGGGGACGATCAGTCTACATTAACATTCAAAAATTTGTACAGTTCCAGCTCACAGTCAATGTGGTTGCACTAATTGTCAACTT
>JAOSBO010186426.1:0-22863 GCA_027563915.1 Erythroxylum rotundifolium
AAGGTGGCTTTAGACTCAACTCCTTTAATCTCACAACTCTTGCACACTCTCATTCTTAACGGTGCCATAGATTAAGCACACTGTTCAGTGCTCCCAATCCAAGGGTAAAGCCCAAGTATTGGGATGTGGCAAAAGTGATAGGTTAGCAAATTATGCACTACAAGAAAAGCAAGAATTAGGGATGGAAAATTACCGATGGAAAATTCACCGTTGCAAATTACCGTCAGAAAGTCCACTTCTGTTGGTAAAGTTGATGGAAAATTTTTTGTTTGGCGATGCTACTAATATCCATCGCTAAATATGAAGTGAAATCATCCTAGCAAATTTAGCGATGGTATAATGTGTCCGTTGGTAAAGAACTCGGCTTTAGACTCGACTCCTTTAATCTCACAACTATTGCACACTCTCATTGTTAATGGTGCCACAAATCAAACAGACTATTAAGTACACCCTCGAAATCCCAAGTACTGGGTCGTGGAAAAAATGATAGGTTAACAGATTATGTGCTACAAGAAAAGCAAGAATTAGCGACGAAAAATTACTGTCCGAAAATATGACATTGCAAATTACCGACAAAAAGTCAATTTCGGTTGGCAAAGTTGGCGGTAAAAATTTCGTTAACGATGGTACTAAAATCTGTCACTAAATATGGACGAAAATCATCCCAACAATTTTGACGAAGGAATTTAGCAATGGCATAAGATTTCCGCTGGTAAAGAAGACGGTTTTAATGACGAAAAATTATCAATGAAAAATATACTGTTACAAATTACTGAAGAAAAATTGATTTTCTTTGGTAAAGTTGATGGGAAAATTTTCATTTAGCGAAGGTACTAACATCCGTCGCTAAATATGGTGGAAATCATCCCTGCAAATTTAGCGATGGTATAAGTTATCCGTCAGTAAAGAGGGCAGCTTTAGACTCAACTCCTTTAATCTCACAACTCTTGCATACTCTCATTCTTAATGGTGCCACAGATCTGTTAGGTGCACCCAATCTGAGTATAAAGCGCAAAATTTGGGCTGTGGCAAAAACTATAGGTTAGAAGATTATGCATCAGAAGAAGGGCAAGAATTAGCGACGAAAAATTACCGACAGAAAATATACCATTGTAAATGATCGACAGAAAATCGATTTGCATTGGTATAGTTGACGGGAAAATTTTGGTTTAGCGATGGCATAATTTCCATCACTACATATGGAGGGAAATCATCCCGAAAAATTTAGCTATGGAATTTAGTGATGGTATAATGTCTGTCGTTAAAGAAGGCGGCTGTAGACTCAACTCCTTTCATCTCACAACTCTTGCACACTCTCATTCTTAATGGTGCCACAGATTAAGCAGAGTGTTAAGTGCACCTAATCCAAGGGTAAAGCCCAAGTATTGGGCCATGGCAAAAACTATAGGTTAGCAGATTACGCACTGCAAGAAAAGAAAGAATTAGTGACATAAAATATACTGTTGCAAATTACCGACAGAAAGTCCATTTCCTTTGGTAAAGTTGACCGGAAAATTTTCATTTAGCAACGGTACTATCATCCATCATTAAATATCGACAAAAATCATCCCGGCAAATTCAGTTATGGAATTTAGTAATGGTATAAGAAGTCCATCGGTAAAGAGGGCGACTTCAGACTCAACTCCTTTAATCTCACAAATCTTGCACACTCTCATTCTTAATGGTGGCACAGATTAAGCAAACTGTTAAGTGCACCTAATCCAAGGGTAAAGCCTAAGTATTGGGCCATGGTAAAAACCATAGGTTAGCAGATTATGCACTACAAGAAAAGAAAGAATTAGCAACGCAAAATTACCGACAGAAAATATACTGTTGCAAAATACCAACGGAAAGTCTATTTCTGTTGGTAAAGTTAACAGGAAAATTTTCATTTAGGGACAGTACTAACATCCATCCCTAAATATGGGCGGAAATCATCCCAGCAAATTTAGCGATGGAATTTAGCGATGGTATAATATATCTGTCGGTAAAGATGGCAGCTTTAGACTCAACTCCTTTAATCTCACAACTCTTGCACACTCTCATTCTTAACGGTGGCACAGATCAAGAAGACTATTAGGTGCACCCAATCCCAAGGTAAAGCCCAAGTTTTGGGCCGTTACAAAAATGATAGGTTAGCAGATTATGCACTACAAGAAAAGCAAGAATTAGGGACGAAAAATTACCGATGGAAAATACACCGTTGAAAATTACCTACAGAAAGTCCACTTCCTTTGGTAAAGTTGATGGAAATTTTCTGTTTAACGACAGTACTAACATCCGCCCCTAAATATGGAGGGAACTCATAGAGCAAGTTTAGCGATGGTATAAGATGTTCATTCGTAAAGAATGTGGCTTTAGACCCAACTCCTTTAATCTTACAACTCTTGTACACTCTCATTCTTAATGGTGCCACAGGTCAAGTAGATTGTTAAATGCACCAAATCAGATGGTAAAGCCCAAGTATTGGGTCCTGGTAAGAACGGTTGGTTAGCAGATTATGCACTACAAGAAAAGCAAGAATTAGCGAGGGAAAGTTATCAACGAAAAATATGTCGTTGCAAATTACCGACTCAAAATCCTTTTCTACTGGTAAAGTTGATGGGAAATTTTTGTTTAGCGACGCTACTAAGATCCGTCACTTAATATGAAGGGAAATCATCCCGGAAAATTTAGCGATGGTATAAGATGTCTGTCGGTAAAGAATGCGGCTTTAGACTCAACTCCTTTAATCTTACATCTCTTGCACACTCTTGTTCTTAATGGTGCCACAGATCAAGCAGACTGTTAAGTGCACCCAATTCGATGAAAAAGCCTAAACACTGGGTCGTGGCCAGATTATGCACTACAAGAAAAGCAAGAATTAGCGATGAAAAATTATGGACAGAAAGTCCATTCTTGTTGGTAAAGTTGACAGGAAAATTTTTGGTATTAACATCCGTCACTAAATATGGACAAAAATCATCCCAGCAAATTCAGCGACGGTATAAGATTTTCGTTGGTAAAGAAGGCAGCTTTAGTGACGGAGAATTACCGATAAAAAATATACCATTACAAATTACCGATGAAAAATTGATTTCTGTTGGTAAAGTTGATGGGAAATTTTTGACTTAGCGAGGGTACTAAAATTCATCGCTACATATCGAGGGAACTCATCTCAGTAAATTTAGCGATGGTATAAGATGTTCGTCGGTAAAGAAGGTGGCTTTAGACTAAACTCCTTTAATCTCACAACTCTTGCACACTCTCTTTCCTAATGGTGCCACTGATCAAGAACACTGCTAAGTGCACCATATCCGAGGGTAAAGCCCAAGTATTAGGCTGTGGTAAAAATGATGGGTAGCAGATTATGCACTATAAGAAAAGCTAGAATTAGCAACAAAAAATTAGCGACGGAAAATATACCATTGCCAAATATCGATGGAAAGTCCATTTCCATTGGTAAGGTTAACGGAAAAATTTTCATTTAGTGACAATACTAACATCCGTCCCTAAATATGGACGAAAATCCTCCCAGCAAATTCAGCGATGGAATTTAGTGCTGGTATAATATGTCCGTCTGTAAAGAACGTGGCTTTAAACTTAACTCCTTTAATCTCACAACTCTTGCATACTCTTATTCTTAATGGTGCCACAGATCAAGCAGACTGTTATGTGCACCCAATTCGAGGGTGAAGCCCAAATATTGGGCAGTGGAACAAATGATAGGTTAGCAGATTATGCCCTACAAGAAAAGCAAGAATTAGCGACGAAAAATTATCGACAGAAAACATACCATTGGAAATTAGCGACGGAAAGTCCATTTTCGTTGTTAATGTAGGTGGGAAGATTGTGTTTAGTGATAGTACTAACATTTGTCACTAAATAAGGACAAAAATCATCCCGACAAATTTAGCGATGGAATTTTGCGATGGTTAAGATGTCCGTCGGTAAAAAAGGCAGCTTTAGACTCAACTCCTTTAATCTCACAACTCTTGCACAGTCTCATTCTTAAAGGTTCCATAGATCAAGCAGACTGTTAAGTGCACCCAATTCGAGGTTAAAGCCCAATTATTGGCCCGTGTCAAAAAATGATAGGTTAGCAAATTTTGCACAATAAGAAAAACAAGAATTAGAGACGAAAAATTACCGACTAAAATATACCGTGGCAAATTACTGATGAAAGTCCATTTCCATTGGTAAAGTTGATAGAAAATTTTTCATTTAGCGATGATACTAACATCCGTCACTAAATATGGAGGGAAATCATCCCACCAAATTTAGCGATGGCATAGGATGTCCGTTGGTAAAGAAGGTGGCTTTAGACTCAACTCCTTTAATCTCACAACTCTTGCACACTCTCATTCTTAACGGTGCCACATATTAAACAGACTGTTCAGTGCACCCAATCCAAGGGTAAAGCCCAAGTATTGGGACGTGGAAAAAATGATAGGTTAGCAGATTATGCACTGCAGGAAAAGCAAGAATTAGGGATGGAAAATTACTGATGGAAAATTCACAGTTGCAAATTACCGACAGAAAGTCCACTTCCGTTGGTAAAGTTGATGGAAAAATTTTCGTTTAACGATGCTACTAACATCCATCGCTAAATATGGAGCGAAATCATCCCAGCAAATTTAGTATGTCCGTTGGTAAGGAATGCGGCTTTAAACTCAACTCCTTTAATCTCACAACTCTTGCACACTCTCATTTTCAATGGTGCTACTGATCAGGCAGACTGTTAAGTGCACCCTATCTGAGGGTAAAGTCCAAGTACTAGGCCGGGGAAAAATGATAGGTTAGCAGATTATGCGCTACAAGAAAAGCAAGAAATAGCTACAAAAAAATATCGACAAAAAATATGCCATTGCAAATCACCGACGGAAAGTCCATTTCTGTTGGTAAAGTTTGCGAGAATTTAGTGATGGTATAAGATTGCTGTTGGTAAAGAAGGCAGCTTTAGTGACAGAAAAATTATGGACCAAAAATCTACCGTTACAAATTACGAACGAAAAATCGATTTTTACTGGTAAAGTTTATGGGAAAATTTTCATTTAGCGAAGATACTAACATCCATCACGAAATATGGAGGGAAATCATCCCGACAAATTGAGCGATGGAATTTAGTGATGGTATAAGATGTCCGTCAATAAAGAAGGCAGCTTTAGACTCAACACCTTTAATCTGACAACTCTAGCACACTCTTATTCCTAATGGTGCCACAAATCAAGCAGACTGTTAGGTGCTCCAAATCCGAGTATAAAGCGCAAGTATTGAGCCGTGGCAAAAATGATAGGTTAGAAGATTACTCACCACATGAATGGCAAGAATTAGCTACGAAAAATTACCTACGGAAAATATACTGTTGTAAATTTTCGACGAAAAATCAATTTGCGTTGGTATAGTTCACGGGAAATTTTTGGTTTAGCAATGATACTAACATCCGTCGCTATATATGGAGGGAAATCATCCCGAAAAATTTAGCTATGGAATTTAGTGATGGTATAAGATGTCCGTCAGTAAAGAAGGCAGCTTTAGACTCAACTCCTTTAATCTCATATCTCTTACAGACTCTCATTCTTAATGGTGCCACAGATTAAGCAGACTATTAAGTGCACCCAATCCAAGGGTAAAGCCCAAGTATTGGGCAATGGCAAAAACTATAGCTTAGCAGATTATGCACAACAAGAAAAGCAAAACTTAGCGACGGAAAATTACTGATGGAAAATATACTATTGCAAATTACCGATGGAAAGTCCATTTCCTTTGGTAAAGTTTACTGGAATGTTTTCATTTAGCAACGGTACTAACATCCATCATTAAATATTGATGGAATTCATCCCGGCAAATTCAGCTATGGAATTTAGTGATGGTATAAGATGTCCGTCGATAAAGAGGGCGGCTTTAGACTCAACTCCTTTAATCTCATAACTTTTGCACACTATCATTCTCAATGATGCCACAGATTAAGCAGACTGTTAAGTGCACCCAATCCAATGGTAAAACCCAAGTATTGGGCCCTGGAAAACACTATAGGTTAGCAGATTATGCGCAACAAGAAAAGAAAGAATTAGCAACAAAAAATTACCGACGAAAAGTCCATTTCCATTGGTAAAGTTGGAGGGAAAATTTTATTTTAAGGACCGTACTAACATCCGTCCCTAAATATGGACGAAAATCATCCCAGCAAATTCAGCGATGATATAAGAAGCTCGTCAGTAAAGAAGGCAGCCAATCCAAGGGTAAAGCCCAAGTATTGGGCTGTGGCAAAAACGATAGGTTAGCAGATTATGCACTACAAGAAAAGCAAGAATTAGCGACGAAAAATTGCAGATGAAAAATATACCGTTGCAAATTATCGAATGAAATCATCCTGGAAAATTTAGCGATGGTATAAGATGTCCGTCGGTAAATAATGCGGCTTTAGACTCAACTCCTTTAATCTCACAACTCTTGCACACTCTCATTCTTATTCGTGCCACAAATCAAGCATACCGTTAAGTGCACCCAATCCGAGGGTAAAGCCTAAGTATTGGGTCGTGGCAAAAATGATAGGTTAGCAGATTATGCTCTATGAGAAAAGCAAGAATTAGCGACAGAAAAATTAACGATGGATAGTTCACTTTCGTTGGTAAAGTTGACGGGAAAATTTTAGTTTAACAACGGTACTACTATCCATCACTAAATATGGATGGAAATCATTCCAAAAAATTCAGCAATGGAATTTAGTAATGATATAAGATTTCCGTTGGTAAAGAAGACGACTTTAGTGACGGAAAATTACCAACGAAAAATATATGGTTACAAATTACTGACAAAAAATTGATTTATGTTGGTAAAGTTGGTGGGAAAACTTTGTTTAGCGATAGTACTAACATCCGTCGCTAAATATGGTGGGAAATATTCCTAGCAAATATAGCGATGGAATTTAGCGATGGTATAATATGTCCGCCTGTAAAAAAGGAAGCTTTAGACTCAACTCCTTTAATCTCACAACTCTTGCACACTCTCATTCTTAATGGTGCCACGGACCGAGCAAACTATTAAGTGCACCCAATTTGAGGGTAAAGCCCAAGTATTGGGCAGTGGAAAAAATGATAGGTTAACAGATTATGCACTAAAAGAAAAACATGAATTAGCAATGGAAAATTACCGACAGAAAACATGCCGCTGCAAATTACCGGCAGAAAGTCCATTTTCGCTAGTAAAGTCATGGGGAAAATTTTTGTTTAGTGACGGTACTAACATCCGTCATAAAATATGGAGGGAAATCATCGCATTAGCGATGGTATAAGATGTCCATCGGTAAAGCATGCTGCTTCAGACTCAACTCCTTTAATCGCACAACTCTTGCACACTCTCATTCTTATTGGTGCTATAGATCAAGCATACTATTAAGTGCACCCAATTTGAGGGTAAAGTGCAAGTATGGGGCCGTGGCAAAAGCGATATGTTAGCAGATTATGCGCTACATGCATAGCAAGAATTAGCGACGGAAAATTACCGTCTGAAAATATACCATTGCAAATTACCGACGGAAAGTCCATTTCCTATGGTAAAGTTCACCGGAAAATTTACATTTAGCAACGGTAATAACAACCATCATTAAATATCGATAGAAATCATCCCAAAAATTTTAGCTATGGAATTTAGTGATGGTATAATATAGCTGTGCGTAAAGAGGGCGGCTTCAGACTCAAATCCTTTAATCTCACAACTCTTGTACACTCTCATTCTTAATGGAGCCACAGATTAAGCGAATTGTTAAGTGCACCAAATCTAAGGGTAAAGCCCAAGTATTGGGCCATGGCAAAAACTATTAGATAGCAGATTATGCACTACAAGAAAAGCAAGAATTAGCAACGAAAAATTACTGACAGAAAATATACCGTTGCAAAATACCGACAGAAAGTCCATTTCTATTGGTAAAGTTGATAGGAAAATTTTCATTTAGTGATAGTACTAACATCCGTCCCAAAACTAGGACGGAAATCATCCCAGTAAATTCAGCGATGGAATTTAGCGATGGTGTAAGATGTCCATCGGTAAAGAAGGTAGCTTTAGACTCAACTCCTTTAATCTCACAACTCTTGCACACTCTCATTCTTAACGGTGCCACAGATCAAGCAGACGGTTAAGTGAACCCAATCCAAGGGTAAAGCCCAAGTATTGGGCCTTGGAAAAAATGATAGGTTAGCAAATTATGCACTATAAGAAAAGCAGGAATTAAGGACAGAAGATTACCAATGGAAAATACACCGTTGCAAATTACTAACTGAAAGTCCACTTCCGTTGGTAAAGTTGATGGGAAATTTTTCGTTTAACGATGGTACTAACATCCGTCACTAACTATGGAGGGAAGTCATCCCTTCAAAGTTAGCAAGGGTATAAGATGTCCGTTTGTAAAGAATGCGGCTTTAGACTCAACTCCTTAAATCTCAAAACTCTTGTACACTCTCATTCTCGATGTTGCTACAGGTCAAGCAGACTGTTAAGTGCACCAAATTCGAGGGTAAAGCCCAAGTATTGAGCTAAGATAAAAACGATAGGTTAGCAGATTATGCACTACAAGAAAAGCAAGAATTAGTGACGGAAAATTATTGATGGAAAATATACCTTTGCAAATTATCAACAGAAATTCTATTTCCGTTGGTAAAGTTGATGGGAAATTTTTTGTTTATCTACGGTACTGACATCCGTCACTAAATATATATGAAAATCATCCCAGCAAATTCAGTGATGGAATTTAATGATGGTATAAGATGTCCGTCGGTAAAGAAGGCAGCTTTAGGCTCAACTCCTTTAATCTCACAACTCTTGCACATTCTCATTCTTAATGATGCCACAGATCAAGCAGACTGTTAAGTGCACCCAATCAGAGGAGAGCCCCCAACCATTGCGCCGTGGTAAAAATGATAGGTTAGTAGATTATGCACTACAAAAAAAGCAAGAATTAGCGACGTAAAATTTCTTACAGAAAATATACCGTTGCAAATTACAAACAGAAAGTCCATTTCTGTTGGTAAAGTTAGCAGGAAAATTTTCATTTAGCAATGGTACTAACATTCCTCACTAAATGTGGACGAAAATCATCCCAAAAAATTTAGCGAAGGTATAAGATGTCCGCCGGTAAGGAAAGCGGCTTTAGTGATGGAAAATTACCGACCAAAAATATATCGTTACGAATTGCTATCAAAAAATCAATTTCTGTTGGTAACTTTGATGGGATAATTTTTGTTTTGCGACGGTACTAACATCCCTCACTAAATATGGAGGGAAATCATCAAGGAAAATTTAGCAATGGAATTTAGCGGTGGTACAAGATGTTCGTCAGTGAAGAAAGCGACTTTAGACTCAACTTCTTTAATATCCCAACTTTTGCACACTCTCACTCTTATTGGTGCCACAGATCAAGTAGACTGTTAAGTTCTCCCAATTAGAGGGGAAAGCCCAAGTATTGGGCCGTGGCAAAAATGATAGTTTAGCAGATTACGCACTACAAGAAAAGCAAGAATTAGCGACAGAAAATCTCCTACAGAAAATATACCGTTGCAAATTACCGACAGAAAGTTCATTTCTGTTAGTAAAGTTGATGAGAAAATTTTCATTTTTTGACGGTAATAACATCTGTCGCGAAATATAGAGGGAAATAATTTTGGCAAATTTAGTGATGGTATAAGATGTCCATCGGTAAAGAATGCAGCTTTAGACTCAACCCCTTTAGTCTCACAACTCTTGCACACTCTCATTCTTCATGGTACGACAGATCAAGCAGACTATTAATGGCAACCAATCCGAGGGTAAAGCCCAAATATTGGGCCGTGGAAAAAGCGATAGGATAGCAGACTATGCACTACAAGAAAAGCAAGAATTATCGACAAAAAATTACCGACCAAAAATATACCATCAAAAATTACCAATGGAAAGTCCATTTTCGTTGGTAAAGTTGACGGGAAAAATTTCTTTTAGGGACAGTACTAACATCTGTCACTAAATATGAATGGACATCATCTCTGCAAATTTAGCGATGGAATTTACCGATGGTATAAGATTTCCGTTGGTAAAGAAGGCGGCTTTAGTGACGGAGAAGGCGGCTTTAGTGACGGAAAATTACCGACCAATAATATACCGTTACAAATTACCGACAGAAAATCGATTTCCATTGGTAAAGTTGATGGGAAAATTTTCAATTAGCAATAGTACTAACATCCGTCGCTAAATATGGAGGGAAATCATCCCAACAAATTTAGTGATGGTATAAGATGTCCGTCGGTAAAGAAGGCCGATTTAGGCTCAACTCCTTTAATTTCACAACTCTCGCACACTCTCATTCTTAATGGTGCCACATATCAAGCAAACTATTAAGTGCACCCAATCAGAGGGGAAAGCCTAAGTATTGGGCCGTGGAAAAAATGATAGTTTGGAAGATTACACACTACAAGAAAAGTAAGAATTAGCGACAAAAAATTTCCTACAGAAAATATACTGTTGCAAATTACTGACAGAAAGTCCATTTCCGTTGGTAAAGTTGGTGGGAAATTTTTCATGTAGCGACGGTACTAACATCCATCACTAAATATAGGGGGAAATAATTTTGGCAAATTTAGTGATGGTATAAGATGTCCATCGGTGAAGAATGCGGCTTTAGACTCGACTCCTTTAGTCTCAGAACTCTTGCACACTCTAATTCTTAATGGTACCACAGATCAAGCAGACTATTAAGTGCAACCAATATGAGGGTAAAGTCCAAATATTGGCCCTTGCCGATAGGTTAGCAGACTACGCACTACAAGTAAAGCAAGAATTATCGATAAAAAATTACTGCCGAAAAATATGCCATTGAAAATTACCGATGGAAAGCCCATTTCCGTTGGTAAGGTTGGAGGGAAAAATTCTTTTAGTGACAGTACTAACATCTGTCACTAAATATGGACGGAATTTAGCGATGGTATAAGATTTCCGTTGGTAAAGAAGGTAGCTTTACTGACAAAAAATTACCGACCAAAAATATATTGTTCCAAATTACCGACAGAAAATCGATTTCCATTGGTAAAGTTGATGGGAAAATTTTCGTTTAGTGAAGCTACTAACATCCGTCGCTAAATATGGAGCGAAATCATTCCGAAAAATTTAGAGATGGTATAAAATGTTCGTCGGTAAAGAATGCAGCTTTAGACTCAACTCCTTTAATCTCACAACTCTTGCACACTCTCATTCGTAATGGTACAACATATCAAGAAGATTATTAAGTGCACTCAATCCAAGGGTAAAGGCTAAATATTGGGCCGTGGCAAAACTGATAGGTTAGTATATTATGCACTACAACAAAAGAAAGAATTACCAAGAAAATTACTGACCAAAAATACACCGTTGTAAATTACCAACAGAAAGTCCATTTCTATTGGTAAAGTTGGCAGGAAAAATTTTGTTTAGTGACGGTACTAACATTCATCACTAAATATGGACGGACATCATCCCGGTAAATTTAGCGATGGAATTTAGCGATGGTATAAGATTTCCATTGGTAAAGAAGGCGACTTTAGTGACGGAAAATTACCGACAAAAAATATACTGTTACAAATTATCGACGGAAAATCGATTTCTGTTGGTAAAGTTTATGGGAAAATTTTAGTTTAACGAAGGTACTAACATGCATCGCCAAATATGGAGGGAAATCATCCTTGCAAATTTAGCAATGGAGTTTAGCGATGGTATAAGATGTCCGTCAATAAAGAAGGCAGCTTTAGACTCAACTCTTTTAACCTCACAACTGTTGCACACTCTCATTCTTAATGGTGTGACAGATCAACCAGACTATTAAGTGCACCTAATCCAAGTATAAAGTGCAAGTATTGGGCCATGGGAAAAACGATAGGTTAGAAGATCATGCACTACGAGAAAGGAAAGAATTAGCAACGAAAAATTACCGACGAAAAATCTACCATTGCAAATTACCGACAGAAAATCGATTTCCCTTTGTAAAGTTAACAGGAAAATTTTTGTTTAGTGATGGTATTAACATCGATCGCGACTTATGCAGGGAAATCATCCCGAAAAATTTAGCAATAGCATTTAGTGATGGTATAAGATGTCCGTCGGTAAAGAAGGTGGCTTTAGACTCAACTCTTTTAATCTCACAACTCTTGCACACTCTCATTCTTAATGGTGCCACAGATCAAGCAGACTATTAAGTGCACCCAGTCGAAGGGTAAAGCCCAAGTATTGGGCCATGGCAAAAACTATAGGTTAGCAGATTACACACTGGAAGAAAAATGAGAATGAGGGACGGAAAATTACCGACGGAAAATATATCGTTGCAAAATAACGATGGAAAGTCCATTTCCTTTGCTAAAGTTAACAAGAACATTTTCATCTAGCAATAGTGCTAATATCGGTCACTAAATATCGATGGAAGTCATCCTAACAAATTCAAGGATGGAATTAGCTATGGTATAAGATGTCAGTCGGTAAAAAAGGCTGCTTTAATGACGAAAAATTACTGATGAAAAATATACCATTACAAATTATTGACGAAAAATCAATTTCTGTTGGTAAAGTTGATGGGAAAATTTTCAATTAGCAACGGTACTAACATCCATCGCTAAATATGGAGGGAAATCATCTCGACAAATTTAGCAATGGTATAAGATGTCCGTCGGTAAAAAAGGCCGCTTTAGACTCAACACCTTTAATCTCAGCACTCTTGCACACTCTCGTTCTTAATGGTTCCATAGATCAAGCAAACTATTAAGTGCACTCAATCCGAGGGTAAAGCCCAAGTATTGGGCAGTGGACAAAATGATAGGTTAGCAGATTATACACTACAAGAAAAGCAAGAATTAGCGACAGAAAATTACATACAGAAAACATGCAGTTGCAAATTACCGACGAAAAGCCCATTTTTGTTGGTAAAGTTGGCGCGAAAATTTTGTTTAGTGACGATACTAACATCCGTCACTAAATATGGACGGAAATCATCCAGGAAAATTTAACGATGGAATTTAGCGACAGTATAAGATGTCCGTCAGTAAAGAAGGCGGCTTTAGTGACAAAAAATTGCCGACCAATAATATACCGTTACAAATTACCGACGGAAAAATGATTTGTGTCAGTAAAGTTGAGCGGAATATTTTCGTTTAGTGACGTTACTAACATTCATCACTAAATATGGAGGGAAATCATCCCAGCAAATTTAGCTATGGAATTTAGCGATGGTATAAGATGTCCGTCGTTAAAGAACGCGACTTTAGACTCAACTCCTTTAATCCCACAACTCTTGCACATTCTCTTTCTTAATGGTGCCACACATCAAGCAAACTGTTAAGTGCACCCAATCCGAGGGTAAACCTAAACTATTGGGCAGTGGCAAAAATGATAGGTTAGCAGATTATGCATTACAAGAAAAGCTAGAATTAGCAACGGAAAATTACCGAAAGAAAACATACGGTTGCAAATTACTGACGGAAAGTCCATTTCTGATGGTAAAGTTCGTGGGAAATTTTTCGTTTAGCGATGGCACTAATATTCTTCACTAAATGTTGACGAAAATCATTCAGGAAAATTTAGCGATAGTACAAGATGGTTGTCGGTAACAAAGGCGACTTTAGAGACAAAAAATTACTAACCAAAAATATACCGTTACAAATTAACGATGGAAAATCGATTTCCGTTGGTAAGGTTGATGGGAAATTTTTCGTTTAGCGATGGTACTAACATCCGTCACTAAATATCGAGGGAAATCATCCCAGCAAATTTAGCAACGGAATTTAACGAAGGTATAAGATGTCTGTCGGTAAAGAAGGCGACTTTAAACTCAACTCCTTTAATCTGACAACTCTTGCACGCTCCCTTTCTTAAAGGTTCCACATATCAAGCAGACTGTTAAGTGCAACATATCCGATGGTAAAGCCCAAATATTGGGCCATGGCAAAAACGATAGGTTAGCAGATTATGCACTACAAGAAAAGTAAGAATTAGCAACGAAAAATTACCGACGAAAAATATACCTTTGCAAAATATTGACGGAAGGTCCATTTCTGTTGGTAAAGTTAATGGGAAATTTTTCATTTAGCGATAGTACTAACATCCGTCCCTAAATATGGACGAAAATCATCCCAGGAAATTCAGCGATGGAATTAACGTTGGTATAAGATGTCCGTCCCTAAAGAATGCGGCTTTAGACTTAACTCCTTTAATCTCACATCTCTTGCAAACTCTCTTTCTTAATGGTGCCACATATCAAGTAGACTGTTAAATGAACCATATCTGAGGGTAAAGCCCAAGTATTTGGCCGTAGTAAAAAAGATAGGTTGGCAGATTATGCACTACAAGAAAAGCAAGAATTAGCGATGAACAATTACCAATAGAAAATATACCGTTGCAAATTACCGACGGAAAGTCCATTTCCGTTGGTAAAGTTAGCTGGAAAATTTTTGTTTAGCGACAGTACTAACATCCGTCACTAAATATGGAGGGAAATCATTCGAGAAAATTTAGCGATGTTATATGATGTCCGTCGGAAAGGAAGGCGGCTTTGGTGACGAAAAATTACCAACCAAAAATATACCGTTACAAATTACCGACGATACTAGCATCCGTTGCTAAATATGAAGGGAAATCATCAAAACAAATTTAGCAATGGAATTTAGCGATGGTATAAGATGTCCGTCGATAAAGAAGGCGACTTTAGACTCAACGATAGGTTAGTATATTATGCACTGCAAGAAAAGCAAGAATTAGCGACAAAAAATTACCGACAAAAAATATACCGTTGCAAATTGCCAACTAAAAGTCCATTTTCGTTGGTAAAGTTGGTGGGAAAATTTTTGTTTAGCCACAGGACTAACATCCGTCACTAAATATGGGCGGAAATCATCCCGGAAAAATTTGCAATGGATTTTAGCGATGGTACAAGATGTTTGTTGGTAAAGAAGGCGACTTTAGTGACGAAAAATTATCGTCAAAAAATATACCGTTACAAATTACCTATGAAAAATTGATTTTCGTTGGTAAAGATGATGGGAAAATTTTTATTTAGTGACGGTACTAACATCTGTTGCAAAATATGGAGGGAAATCATTCTAGCAATTTTAGCAATGAAATTTAGCGATGGTATAAGATGTCCGTCAGTAAAGAAGGCGGCTTTAGACTAAACTACTTTAATCTAACAACTCTTGCGCAGTCTCATTCTTAATGGTGCCACAGATCAAACAAACTGTTAAGTGCACCGAATCCGAAGGTAAAGCCCAAGTATTGGGCAGTGGCAAAAATGATAGGTTAGCAAATTATGCACTACAACAAAAGCAAGAATTAGTGACAAAAAATTACTGACAAAAATCATCCCAGCAAATGCAGCAATGGAATTTAGCAATCGTATAAGATGCTTGTCGGTAAAGAAGGCGGCTTTAGTGATGGAAAATTACACACGAAAAATATATCATTACAAATTATCGACGGGAAATCGATTTTCGTTCGTAAAGTTGATGGGGAAATTTTTGTTTAGCGACGGTACTAATATCCGTCGCTAAATATGGAGGGAAATCATCTCGGAACATTTAACGATGGTATAAGATGTTCGTCGGTAAAGAAGACGGCTTTAGACTCACCTCCTTTAATCTCACAGCTCTTGTACACTTTCCTTCTTAATGGTGCCACAGATTAAGCAGACTATCAGGTGCACCCAATCCAAGTATAAAGTGCAATTATTGGGCCTTGAAAATAATGATAGGTTAGAAGATTATGCACCATAAGAAAGCAAGGAATTAGCGATGGAAAGTTACTACCGGAAAATATATCATCGTAAGTTACCGACGGAATATCGATTTTCGTTGGTATAGTTGACAAGAAAATTTTGGTTTTATGACGGCACTAACATCCGTCGCTACATATGGAGGGAAATCATCCCGAAAAATTTAGCTATGGAATTTAGTGATGGTATAAGATGTCCGTCGGTAAAGAAGGTGGCTTTAGACTCAACTCCTTTAATCTCACAACTCTTGCACACTATCATTCTTAATGGTGCCACAGATCAGGCAGACTATTAAGTGCACCCAATTCGAGGGTAAAGCCCAAGTATTGGGCTGCGGCAAAAACGATAGGTTAGCAGCTTATGCACTACAAGAAAAGCAAGAATTAGCGTCGAAAAATTCCCGATGGAAAATATATCGTTGCAAATTACCGACGGAAAGTCCATTTTCGTTGGTAAAGTTGACAGGAAAATTTTCGATTAGCGACGGTACTAATATTCATCAATAAATGTGGAGGGAAATCATCCTGGCAAATTTAGCAATGGAATTTAGCAACGGTATAAGATGTTCGTCAGTAAAAAAGGTGGCTTTAGACTAAACTCCTTTAATCTCACAACTCTTGCACACTCTCTTTCTTAATGGTGCCATTGATCAAGCAGACACATAAGTGCACCCAATCCGAGGGTAAAGCCCAAGTATTGCGTCATGGCAAAAACGATAGGTCAGCAGATTATCCACTACAAGAAAATAAGGAATTAGCAATGAAAAATTACCGACGGAAAATATATCGTAGCAAATTACCGAGGGAAAGCCCATTTTTGTTAGTAAAGTTGATGGGAAAATTTTAATTTAGTGATGATACTAACATCTGTCCCTAAATACGTACGAAAATCATGCCAGCAAATTCAGTGATGGAATTTAGCGATGGTATAAGATGTCCGTCGATAAAGAAGGCAGCTTTAGACTCAAATCCTTTAATCTCACAACTACTGCACCCTATAATTCTTAATGGTGCCAAAGATTAAGCAGACTGTTAAGTACACCTAATTAGAGGGTAAAGCCCAAGTATTGGGCCGAGGGAAAAATGATAGCTTAGAAGATTATGCACTGCAAGAAAAGCAAGAATTAGAGAAAAAAATTTCAAAAGAAAATATACCGTAGCAAATTACCAACGAAAAGTTAATTTTTGTTGGTAAAGATGAATGGAAAATTTTCATTTAGCGACAGTACTAACATCCGTCGTTAAATATGGAGCGAAATCATTCCGAAAAATTTAGCAATGGTTTAAGATGTCCATTAGTAAAGAATGCGGCTTTAGACTCAACTCCTTTAATCTCACAACTCTTGCACACTCTCATTCCTAATGGTGCGACAGCTCAAGCAGACTGTTAAGGGCACCCAATCCAAGGAAAAGCGCAAGTATTGGGCCGTGACAAAAATGATAGGTTAGCAGATTTTGCAGTACGAAAAAAGTAAGAATTATTGACCAAAATTGCAGATGGAAAATATACCATCGCAAATTACTGGCGGAAAGTCCATTTTCGTTGGTAAAGCTGGCAGGAAAAATTTTGTTTAGCGATGGTACTAACATCCGTCACTAAATATGGATGAAAATCATCTCGACAAATTTAGCGATGGTATAAGATTTCTGTTTGTAAAAAAGGAGGCTTTAGTGACGAAAAATTATCGACGAAAAATACACCCTTAGAAATTATCAACGGAAAATCGATTTCTGTTGGTAAAGTTGATGGGAAAATTTTCATTTAGCGACGGTACTAACATCCGTCGCTAAATATGGAGCGAAATCATTCTGAAAAATATAGCGATGGTATAAGATGTCCGTCAATGAAGAAGGCAGCTTTAGACTCAACTCTTTTAATCTCACAACTCTTGGTCACTCTCATTCTTAATGGTGCCACAGATCAAGCAGACTGTTAAGTGCACCCAATCTGAGTATAAAGCGCAAGTATTGGGATGTGGCAAAAATGATAGGTTAGAAGATTATACACAAACAGAAAGGCAAGAATTAGCAATGGAAAATTACCGACGGAAAATATACCATTGTAAAATAACGATGGAAAAATGATTTTCGATGGTAAAGTTGACGGGAAATTTTTAGTTTAGCGACGGTACTAACATCTGTCACTATATACGGAGGGAAATCATCCCAAAAGGTTTAGCTATGGAATTTGGTGATGGTAGAAGATGTCCGCCAGTAAAGAAAGCAGCTATAGACTCAACTCATTTAATCTCACAACTCTTGCACACTCTCGTTCTTAATGGTGCCACAGATCAAGTAGACTGTTAAGTGCACCCAATCCAATTATTGGGCCATGGAAAAAACTATAGCTTAGAAAATTATGCGTTACAAGAAAAGCAAGAATTAGCAATGGAAAATTATCGACAGAAAATACACCATTCCAAATTACCGATGGAAAGTCCATTTCCTTTGGTAAAGTTGACGGGAAAATTTTCATTTAGCAATGGCACTAATATCCGTCACCAAATATCGACAGAAAACATCCTCGTAATTCAGTGATGGAATTTAGCTATGATATAAGATGTCTTTCGGTAAAGAAGGCGGCTTTAGTGATGGAAAATTACCGAGGAAAAGTATACCATTACAAATTATCGACGGGAATTGGATTTCCATTGGTAAAGTTGATAGCAAAATTTCCGTTTAGCGATGGTACTAAAATCCGTTACTGAACACAAAGGGAAATCATCTTGGCAAATTTAGCGATGGAATTTAGCGATGTTATAAGATGTCCATCGGTAAAGAAGGCAGCTTTAGACTCAACTCCTTTAATCTCACAACTCTTGCACACTCTCATTCCTAATGGTGCCACAGATCAAGTAGACTGTCAAGTGCACCCAATCCGAGGGTAAAGCCCAAGTATTGGGCCCTGGTAAAAATGATAGGTTAGCAGATTATGCACTACAAGGAAAGTAAGAATTAGTGACAAAAAATTACTAACAGAAAATATACCGTTGCAAATTACAAACAAAAAGTCCATTTCTGTTGGTAAAGTTGACGGGAAAATTTTTGTTTAGCAATGGTACTAACATATGTCACTAAATATGGAGGGAAGTCATCCCAGATAATTTAGCAATGGAATTTAGCAATGGTATAGGATGTTTGTCGGTAAAGAAGGCGGCTTTAGACTCAACTCCTTTAATCTCACAACTCTTGCACAGTCTCTTTCTTAATGGTGCCACTGATCAAGAAGACTGTTAAGTGCACCATATCCGAGGGTAAAGCCCAAGTATTGAGCCGTGGAGAAAATGATAGGTTAGCAGATTATGCATCACAAGGAAAAATTACCATTGAAAAATATACCATTGCAAAATACTGACGGAAAGTCCATTTTCGTTGGTAAATTTGTCGGGAAAATTTTCGTTTAGTGACAGTACTAACATCCGTCCTTAAATGTGGACAAAAATCATCCCAGCAAATTCAGCGATGGAATTTAGCGATGGTATAAGATGTTCGTCGGTAAAGAAGGCAGCTTTAGACTCAACTCCTTTAATCTCACAACCCTTACACACTCTCATTCTTAATGGTGCGACAGATAAAGCAGACTGTTATGTGCACCCGATCAGAGGATAAAGCCTAATTTTTGGGTCGTGGCAAAAATAGTAGGTTGGCAGATTATGCACTATAAGAAAAGCAAGAATTAGTGATGAAAAATTACCGATGGAAAATATACTATTGCAAATTACCGGCAGAAAGTCCATTTCTGTTGGTAAAGTTGACAGGAAAATTTTCATTTAGCGACGGTACTAACATCCATCACTAAATATGGACGGAAAACATCCCTGAAAATTCAACGATGGAATTTAGCGATAGTATAAGATTTCCGTTGGTAAAGAAGGTAGCATTAGTGACGAAAAATTACCGAAAAAATATACCATTACAAATTACCAACCAAAAATCGGTTTCTGTTGGTAAGGTTGATGGGAAAATTTTCGTTTAGCGGTGGTACTAACATTCGTTGCTAAATATGGAGGGAAATCATCCCGGCAAATTTAGCGATGGTATAAGATGTCCATCGATAAAGAAGGCGGCTTTCGACTAACTCCTTTAATCTTACAACTATTACACACTATCATTCTTAATGGTGCCACAGATCAAGCAGACTATTAAGTGCACCCAATCCGACGGTAAACCCCATGTATTGGGCCATGGCAAAAACGATAAGTTAGCAGATTATGCACTCCAAGAAAAGCAGGAATTAGTGATGGAAAATTACCGATTGAAAATACACCGTTGCAAATTATCGACGAAAGTCCATTTCTGCTAGTAAAGTTGATGGGTAATTTTCCGTTTAGTGACGATACTAACATCCGTCACTAAATATGGAGTGAAATCATTCCAACAAATTAAGCGATGGTATAAGATATCCGTCGTTAAAGAATGCGGCTTTAGACTCAACTCTTTTATTCTAACAACTCTTGCACACTCTCATTCTTAATGGGGCCACAGAACAAGCAGACTGTTAATTGCACCCAATCCGAGGGTAAAGCCCAAATATTGCGCCATGGAAAAAATGATAGGTTAGCAGATTATGCACTATAAGAAAAGCAAAATTTATCAACAAAAAATTATCGACGAAAAATATACAGTTGAAAAATACCGACGGAAAGTCCATTTCCGTCGGAAAAGTTGACGAGAAAATTTTCATTTTGCCACAGTACTAACATCCATCCCTAAATATGGATGAAAGCCATCCTAGCAAATTCATCGATGGAAATTAGCGACGGTATAAGATCTCTGTCGGTAAAGAGGGCAACTTTAGACTCAACTCCTTTAATGTCACAACTCTTGCACACTCTCACTCTTAATGGTGCGACAGATCAAGCAAACTGTTAAGTGCACCCAATCAGAGGGTAAAGACTAAGTACTGGGCCGTGGAAAAACCGATAGGTTAGCAGATTACGCACTATAAGAAAAGCAAGAATTAGCGACAGAAAATTACCGACTGAAAATATATCATTGCAAAATTTCGACGGAAAGTCCATTTTCGTTGGTAAAGTTGATGGTTAATTTTTCATTTAGCGAGGGTACTAACATCCTTCGCTAAATATGGACAGAAATCATTCCAGCAAATTTGGCGATGGTATAAGATGTCCATCGGTAAAGAATGCGGCTTTAGGCTCAACTCCTTTAATCTCACAAATCTTGCACACTCTTATTCTGAATGGTGCCACAGATCAAGCATACTGTTAAGTGCACCCAATCCGGGGGTAAAGCCTAAGTGTTGGGCCACGACAAAAATGATAGGATAGCAGATTATGCACTGGAAGAAAAGCAATAATTAGTGACGAGAAATTACTGACAGAAAATATACCTTTGCAAATTACAAACGGAAAGTCCACTTCTGTTGGTAAATTTGACGGGAAAATTTTTATTTTGCAACGGTACTAACATCTGTCAATAAATATGGACGAAAATCATCCTGGCAAATTTAGAGAGGGTATAAGATGCCCATCGGTAAAGAAGGCGACTTCAGACTCAACTCCTTTAATCTCAAATTTCTTGCACACTCTCTTTCTTAATGGTGCCACAGATCAAACAGACTGTTACGTGCACCCAATCCAAGGGTGAAGCCTAAATATTGGGCTATGGAAAAAACTATACGTTAGCAGATTATGCACTACAAGAAAAGCAAGAATTAGCGACAAAAAATTATCATAAAAAAATATACCACTGCAATTTTCTGATAGAAAGTCCATTTTCATTGGTAAAGTTGACGGGAAATTTTTTGTTTAGCGACAGTAATATCATCCTTCACTGAATTTGGATGGAAATCATCCCGAAAAGTTTAGCGATGATGGTATAAGATGTCCGTCGGTAAAGAATGCCACTTTAGACTCAACTCCTTTAATCTCACAACTCTTGCACACTCTCATTCTTAATGGTGCTACAGATCAAGCAGACTGTTAAGTGGACCCAATCTGAGGGTAAAGCCCAAGTATTGGGGAGTCGCAAAAATCATAGGTTAGTAGATTATGCACTACAAGAAAAGCAAGAATTAGCGAGAAAAAATTATCGACAGAAAATATACCGTTGCAAATTACCAACGAAAAGTCCATTTCTGTTGGTAAAGTTGATGGGTAATTTTTTGTTTAGCTATGGTACTAACATTGATCGCTAAATATGGAGGGAAATCATTCCAGCAAATTAAGCGATGGTATAAGATGTCCTTCGATAATGAATGCGGCTTTAGACTCAACTCCTTTAATGTCACAACTCTTGCACACTCTCATTCTCAACGGTGCTACAGATCAAGCAGACTGTTAAGTGCACCCAATTCAAGGGTAAAGCCCAAGTACTGGGCAGTGGCAAAAACGATAGGTTAGCAGATTATGCACTATCTGAAAAGCAGGAATTAGCGACAGAAAAGTACCGACTGAAATATATCGTTGCAAATTTTCGACGGAAAGTCCATTTCCGTTGGTAAAGTTGATGATAAATTTTTCGTTTAGCGAGGGTACTAACATTCTTCGCTAAATATGGAGGGAAATCATTCCAGCAAATTAGGCGATGGTATAAGATGTCCATCGGCAAAGAATGTGGCTTTAGACTCAACTCCTTTAATCTCACAAATCTTGCACACTCTCATTCTGAATGGTGCCACAGATCAAGAATACTGTTAAGTGCACCCAATCTAATGGTAAAGCCCAAGCATTGGGCCACGGCAAAAATCATAGGATAGTAGATTATGCACTGGAAGAAAAGCAAGAATTAGCAACGAGAAATTATCGACAGAAAATATACCTTTGCAAATTACGGACGGAAAGTCTTGGTAAATTTGATGGGAAAATTTTCGTTTAGCGACGGTACTAACATCTGTCAATAAATATGGACGGAAATCATCCTGACAAATTCAGAAATGGAATTTAGCAATGGAATAAGATTTCCATTGGTAAAGAAGGCAGCTTTAGTGATAGAAAATTACCGACGAAAAATTTACAATTACAAATTATCGATGGAAAATATTTCCATTGGTAAAGTTGATGGGAAAATTTTCTTTTAGCGACGGTACTAACATACGTCGCTAAATATGGAGGGAAATCATCCTAGCAAATATAGCGATGGAATTTAGTAATGGTATAAGATGTCTGTCGGTAAAGA
>JAOSBO010186439.1:0-22856 GCA_027563915.1 Erythroxylum rotundifolium
CGGATCTCATACTCAGCCACAGACATCCTACCTTGCTTCAAACCCAGAAACTCTTCCATCTTCTTATCCAAGTAGATATTGGGAATGTAGCTCTCCTTGAAGGCTCTCAGGGAGTCTTCCCAGTTCAATTGGCAAGGCCTGATGATACTACCAGGGGCAGTCTTCCACCACTGGTAAGCTAGGCCCTACAATAAGGACACTGCATAATCGAACCTCTCATCAGGCTCGCAATCTATCTGATCAAAAACCCTCTCTGTCCTCTCCAACCATCCCTCGACCTCAACAGGGTCTATGCTGCCACAGAAGTCCACAGCTCCCTGCTTTCGCAGCCTATCATACCTCCTCTCCCTTCTCTTGGGAACTTTTGGAGGCATCTCCTCAAATCGAGGTACCGAGGACTCTTTACTAGCTCCTACCATTCTTTGGTCAGCTAGTTGATCAACTTGATCACCTATAACAGATGATCCTTGGTCTCATGATATTTCATGCTTAACATTCTATATGTCCAAACAGATGCCAACCATGCTTTGATACCACCTAAATGTAGCGCCCCCTAACCGTAGAATACACACCGAAACGCCCGGAGGTCATTCCGATATATTTCCTACAATAAGGGTGAACTACGTTCGATCATTACATAAACTTCACATGGCATCATATCATTATTCATTATAAAGTATCATATGGAAATCACAATATTTTAAAACCCCACATTTTCCTCATTTCATTATGCAAAATCGAAAGGATACATTGCACCTTTCAACACCTACTACATATACATCATTAATAGCTAGTACAAAAGTACTACATGAATGAGGAAAATATACAAATCTATCTAATCCATCCAAAAATCCCAGCTAACTGACCTTTGAGCCATGACTCCTCTTGCCAAAACACTATCCATGTGGCTAGTAAAGCCTCTCAGTAGTTAAGTCATCTATCGGTCTTTAAAAGACAACATTGCAATTTGGTGAGTTTTGCAAACTCAATAAGGTAACCATCATCGATGGTTCACTCAATTCATGCAACAAATCATTTCACATAACATATAATCACATTGTTACATATTTGATCACATTTCATAATTCCACTTAAGCGTAGGCAAATATGCATTTTCAATAAATAAAACATACACAACCAAATGTATAAGAAATGATCGTGAGACCCTTTTTCAATTGTTACATTGTTGTGACTGAGTGCCTGAACTATCCCGTATCCATTTTGGATACCAGGCTCATTATACGTTAGGCCTAAGGCTCTGAAACACTTGTAAGTTCGAGGCTTATTTTCACTCGTTAAGCTTTAAGCTCTAATCGTTAGCTACTCTCATCACAACTTCCATTATCTGGTTATGCATTTATGCATGGAATGCATGTAACCTAAATCAATCACATTATATAACATGTAAGTCTTCACATTCATATATAAGTAGCACTTTAATATCTCAATCTCCATTCATTATCATCGGACCTTCTGTCTGAAATCCACAATCAAACACATTCATTTCACATTCAATTATCGTTCACAACATAACTTAAGAAAACAACAATTGAGAGAAGTCATCTAGTTTACTGACTAGTTACTCCCAAAGCTAATGCCTGAAAGTGCTGGCAACGTCTGGAAGTTGACGTTTAAACTGTTCCTCTATAATAAAATAACATACACATATATCACAATCTGTATAATTATGCATGTTCATTAATGCATATATATATAATGAATTATGTACAATATATGTTCATGCTAATCTCGGGTATCGCTTCATCAAGGTTATCATAAAAACAAATCAAATATTAAAACTCCCTTAACTAGCATTGTTCGTAGGGTTTATACCTCAACAAACCATTTGAATCAAATTTCATAACCTAAGGAGCCATTTTAGATTTTTCTCCAAACTCTGACTTTCGAGTCTACTATTCACGTTAAATCAAAGAGTGCAATTGATATAATTTGGTCCTATAAGCAGAAGGTAGACAAATATTCAAAACACTAACAATGGCTAAAGATAGACGGAAGCAAAAGTCAGATGATATGCAAAAAGACAGATGATGTGTCTAAAGGCAGACGAATTCTCAAAGGCAGAAAAAATGCAAAAGGAAGACGATGAGAAGAAAGATAGACGATAAGTGGTCAACACAGACTAAAAAATGTCAACCATAGACGATAAAACATAGACGATAGAATACAGACGATATATGGTCAACATAGACGATAAAATAGTCAACCACAGACGATAAAACATAGACGATATGTGGTCAACATAGACGATAAAATAGCCAACCACAGATTATAAAACATAGACGATACGTGGTCAACATAGATGATAAATAGTCAACTATAGACGATAAAACATAGATGATATAATACAGACGATACGTGGTCATCATAGACGATAAAATAGTCAACCACAGACGATAAAACATAGACGACATGTCTTTACAGACAAAACGTCTATGCTTCTGGACATCTCTAAGTATTTATCAACTCTCATATAAACACCCAAGTATTCATACATGCTCAGTAAATAACAGAGCATATTATCTTTCCATATCTAACTTTCTACACTAATCTTATACATCATTTTATTTCTATTTCAACTCCAAGAATCATTTCCACAACACCTGATCACTGATAACCAATCAAAACCCAAATAACACCATATCCCCATATTTTCATCCCCTTATTACAGTGTTCAAGAATATAATTATATGAAAACGCATGTTTATGCAGATGATTGTAACTCATCAAATTTATTTCAAAATCTCCAATTCTAAAGAATTTATTCACTACCTTCTTGTTGAAAAAATCCAAGATCTTCAACTATCCCCAAAGCCTTAATTTTATGCAAAATCACGTACTCCTTTGCGAACATTAACAAACTTTTGGTTTTTCTTAAGGCAGAAGAAACACTTTAGGAGTAAAAGAAATGGTGAAGGATATGAAGAATCAGAGTTAACTCTTAGAAAGAGTTTGATGGAAAACTCTGTGTATGGGAGGAAATTTGGAGACGATGATAAAAAGGAAAGAACTTAAGAAAAATACCAATCCCCTTTTTTAACTCTTCTATTTACTCTAACTTTTTGACACATAATACATATAACTTACATTTGTCATCTTCCTAAGGTCTAAGTTTTGACTTAGTGTCTTTTGAACTAACTCCCACTAACTCTCATCTTTACAATCCAACTATCTCCAAATCTTCATTTGATTTCTTCTCTTCTTTTTCCTATTTTCCACAATACTCTATAAATTACAAAAATAAATCCTAAGTTCACCAAAATTCATAATTCTCACAATTCTACTAACCAATAATATTTTCAATATAGAAACATTCATAATTCTCAAAAATTCACAATTTTCCATGAATCACATTTCAGTCTAATTATACCCGGAATTATTCATGAATGCATGTACAATTAATTTCATGTGTAGAACAAATATCACCATTCATGTTTATGTGTATACCTTTTTATGCATGAGCATAAAAATTCCTTTCTAAGGTCTCATTAATCACTCATATTTACTATTCTAACCTTCCCATAGGTAGTGGGATGTTACATAATGTGGTTGTGCTCAAAGTTGGAAATTATGATTTGCTAAAGGAATATTAATGCAGACATGATCTTAAGGATATGAATAATGTGTATAAGGCATGGATGAATGGGAATTAAAGAACATGGGGTAATTATGAATGAGAAATTTGTAAATGTATGAATATATATTGCTGGAAAAATTTTGGTGAATGTATAGATCTAGCTTGCTAAAATTCCAGATTTAAAATAACAATTGTGTGTGTGCTATAAGAGGCTTTTTGATCACAAAAATGTTAAAGGATAAATGTAATATGGTGTTGATGAATTTGGAGTTAATCAAGCTAACTTAAAGGTACAAACCTGGTGCAAAATGGTAGTATACATGATATAATGTTTGAATGGTCTTAAAATGTATAAGCACAAATTGAATCGGCAAGATCTATGTATAAGAATACATACCAGCAAAGTCAATTGAACATGCATTGAAACATTACACATATACATGTTTATGATTGTATATTCATATGATTAAACAAATTAGTGATTTGTGAACTATGTGTGTACGTAGTGCATGATGATAGCCACTCAAGGTGATCATTCATCGAGGCAATAACTTTCCTAGAGCGTATTATGAGTCAACTTAGATGTGTAAACTCATTTATATGTGCTTCTATATGAATTGTATGTTTAATATGGAATGTGTGTACAACTAATTAATAAATATCGGACTTAGATCTGAGGGGTTTGATATATGTTACATGAGTACACAGAGATGAAAGGAAATGAAAACGTAACATATGAAATGATGCATCTTATCACATTGAAATGTGTGGTCAGATAAAGGAGTTGTGATCAAAGGGACTGATGTACAGAAAAGAGATTTGAGCTCAGGATTACGAAAAAGAGCCTCAAGTTCAGATAATATAGACTCGGTATCCATAATGCATATGGACCAGAAATGGTCTCGATATCCACAATAGATAAGGGACAGTAAATTGGGTTGATAGGCATTTAGTCACAATAAAACAAAATGAGAATGGAAACACATGTGCATTTATATATACATCCCTACATGTATCAAATGATTGAATTGAAATGAATTATCGAATTATTTTGAAATAGTGAATTACAATTGAAGTTAACAGAGGATGTGTTATGATATACAATGCTAGCTCACATGATATGCTTATGGAAGTATGATAAAATTTGATGTACTTGTTTTTGTGATATGACTTGAATGACCATATCGATGATGGTTCACTCACTTAGTTCGTAAAATCGTCAAAATTGCAACGCTTTTTGTCAGATTCAAGGAAGTTCTAACGAATAAGGTGATATATTAGAAGTCTAGTACTTGCATTTTAAGGATGAGAATAGCTCAAATGAAGCACCCCACTTTTATAAGGCATATTCCTGAATATACCAATGGTATTTGATAATTTACTCTATGAGGTTAACATGCTAGGACAGTTAGTCAATCATACTCATTGCAAAAACTTTCATGCACATCACACACATATTTTAGAAAAAACCAATAATCAATTTCAACTAATCTTATTCATAAACATTTTTTAGTCAAAAGTTTCATATAAAATAAACATATCATTAGAATTATAGTAATCATTTAGGACCATTGCAATTACAACACACTTCTAGACATGAAGTCATAATAAAAGAATTAGTCACATATACAAGGTACAGTATCTGCATAATACATTCTTTAATACAAAATGATGGAAAACATATGCAGATGTGAACTGATCCTGCCATCTGTCTCTTATCCAAATGTAGTGGTTATACTCCAATTGATCTAACTAGGTATCTTCTCTGAGCCTAAAAAGCAACGTTGCAATTTTGGTGAGTTTTGCGAACTCAGTGAGTGGACCATCCTTGATGGTTCACTCATATCATATAACACAGATAATTCATAGACAATTCACATAAGGCACATCACTTCACTAATCATCATATAACATCAAACCTCATCTTTGTTCACTTATTTCATATTTCATATTCAGAATCATTCAAACTATTTATCTTTATCATTTAAAAAATACATATCAAATATATATGCAATGCTTGTGAAACTCACTTTCAATTGTTATGTTATTGTAATCGAGTGCTTGTAACTGTCCCATATCCATTGTGGATACCGGGCTCATTAATAACTTTCCCATATCCGTTGGAGTTATCGAGCTCATTATGCATAGCGAGTCTTTGGCTCTTAATCAGATTATCAGCTTTAAGCTCTTTTTTGGAGGTTACTCTGATCACAGCTACTTTTATCTGATCATGAATTCATGTAATGGAATGCATCAAATCTCATAAGTTTAATCAATCACTTTATTTCATTTTACATAGTCACTTTCACATATCATTGGACCTGAGTCTGACATTCAATGAATATGTTGAGAGTCACTTATTCCTTCCTCATTCACATTCAATGAAGCATTTCCAATACATTCACATTTATCAAACGCCTTAGACTGTTAATGTCCATAATTATTACATTCACATTCACATCAATAATAATTCAATACAGATGCTTAAACAAAATAATTAATTATAAGGAGACCATCTAGGTCGACTCACAGTATGCTTCAGATTAGCATTTGCTTTCATGATCCGGAAACTTTTGAATGTTGATGTTGAATCATGTGTATTAACTTCATGTAATATACATATTACTAATTGCACAATCACAGAAACATTCAATTGTACATATACGTATATGTGTAATGTATAGTTCGTGCTCAATTTGACTGTTCCAGGAATGTTTACTTAATTCATATCTCAAGATCATCTATACTTCATCATTTGTATATGTCTAGCTTGTTCTTAGGTTTACGCCTCAAGAACACTTGGTTATTCTAATATCATAAATCAATCATTCGTTATTTCTTTTTTAACATTATATGATCACATAATATTTAATTCTTGTTCACCTTTACTTAATACATATTACTAATCTCCTTTGAATTGCAACTACAATTTTGATATCATACTCTTCCAAATTTTGGTACTTTGGTATCAACAATTAATTCACTATGTTATATTCTCATTTATCACTCTAAACATTTCACTCATTTAATCACATAATCCGTCATCAACTAGCTTCATTTCAAGCCTCATTCAAGCTAAATGTATCATAGGAATGTACCTGACCATTTGTTGTTATAAACCACATATAAAAGAAGCGCATTTCACGTTTAGGCCATTCCCACAATTATGGAGGCCATTTGATGATCGTGGGATTACAGAAACCTCCTAGCACTTTAATCACTTCCCACGATCATGGGGTACCAAAATCCAAAACTTTAAGCTATAGTCTTCCTTGTTTTCCAGATTTCCAAGTCCTACTAGTTACATCCAACATGTCTTATGCTTACTATATCTTTTCTACTTCGTTCACCCTTTATTCTTATCTCATTTCTATCTCAATATCAATCACAAACTATAGCATCCCACTTTGACAAAACACGTACCCGACAACCTGAGTGATATTCGAGTATGTACCCCGCAAGGGTGGTATGCTAAAACAGTTAACAATCAAACTCATTACAAAATTTATTTATTTTTATTTTTAAAAAACCAATGCATGCGTATGCGGAAATCAATAATCAAATTGGCCCACTTTATTCATAAACTTTTTTAATTGCAGCAATACAATTATCAGAATTTCAATAGCTATTTGGGCCCATTACAAATACAAAATACTTGTAGTCATAATTTCATTACATTGCAAAATCATTTTCAAACATTTCCAATTTGGAAAGTTATTACAAAACATAAATATTCAAATACATAAGTTACAATAATTGCGGAAGGCTCAATTTGATACCAACTAAAGAAAATACAAATGCAGATGTAAACTGATCTTGACCTTTATCCCTTACTTGAATGCAATGTCTTTAACCTCCTTAGCCTAATGGGGTAACTCTTCTGAGCCTGAAAAAATATTGCAAATTTTGAACGAGTTTTGCAAACTTAGTGAGTTACCATCCTCGATGGCTCACTCAATCACATGACACATACAGTTCACATACTCACATAATTTTACAATCACTTGAGATATATCTCATATTCATAAATAAGTCAAATTATTCACATCATTCACATTAAATGCATATGTAATGCTTATGAGACTCACTTTCAATTTGTTATTGTTGTGACCGAGTGCCTATAACTGTCCCGTATCCATTGTGGATGCCGGGCTCATTAATAATTGTCCCATATCCGTTGACGATACCCTGCTCATTTTACATAGTGAACCTTTGGCTCTTATACACTTTCTGAGTTTTAAGCTCTTTTTCACAATCTGAGCTTTAAGCTCTTTCGAACATTCTGAGCTTTAAGCTCTTTCGAACATTCTGAGCTTTAAGCTCTTTTTCATAATCTAAGCTTTAAGCTCTTTTTAACATTCTGAGCTTTAAACTCTTTTTTAGTGGCTACTTCAGTCATAACTACCATTATGTTTCATGCATTCATGTAATGGAATGCATCATATTGTCATACTTTCTGTCAATCGCATGACTGCACATTCACATTCATATCACATTTATCATCGGTCCTTAGTCTGACATTCAACATAATTGTTGAGCAACATTTATTTCGTCGCATTCACATACAAGTAGCACTTCAATATCTCATTCATGCATCAAGTCTCGGACCTTCATTGTCCAGCATCAACATAAGAAAATCACATTCATATCAATCATATTCACATTGCATAATAATCATAACCGTAGTCATTCAATGCAGAAATTAAAATCAAAACAAACAATGAAATGGGACCATCTAGGTCGACTCACAGTACGCTCTAGATTAGCAATTGCTTAAAAGATTTGGAAACGTCTGAATGTAGACATTTATCCTGCACATCAATATTATGCAATACACATGTTGCATGCACATTAATAATCGTAAGTATTCATTTATGCACAAATGTGTATATGGACTATGTACAATGCATGGTCAGTGACAATCCTGGGTATCTTTCCATTATTTTCGTCACATTATCAGTCATATATCAAAACTCACTTAAGTATCATTTTTATTATACCTCAAATAAACACTTTGAATCTAATTTCATAACCTAATGAATCATTTCAAATTTTTCCAAAAACTGACTTTCGGCTCTACTGTTCTTAATCATTTAAATAATGTAAATGAAGTAATTTGGCAATAATTTCTTCTAGAAAATTGTTCCCTATTGTCTTAAGTTTGTAATGAAACCAAGATCATTCAATTTAGTTCAGTATTTCAAAAGTTATACTCCAAACATTTGAGGCTGTTCATAAACTAAATCAATATCCTATACTAAATTCAATTCAGAAATCTAGAAATTCTAGAGACAGAATTAATTTTTTTCTTCAAAAAATTTGTAGCCCTACGTATCTAGTTTACTCCAAATTAAAAATCATCCCAATTGGATAACTACAAATCAAGATATCATCAAAATACCGAAGCATATTCAAGATGTGTAGGAAAGTTGTCTGCCGCGAAGTCAGGACCTAGCCACAGCAAACGTTTCCTGAGAGGAAAATTCCTAGTGAAATCCTGCAAGTTGGCCACGGCGAACTATTCTCGAGAGGAAATCTTGCAAGTTGGCCACGGTGAACCAAGGAGTTGGCCGCGGCGAACTTTCACAGAAAGCAGTAAACATGACTCATTTTCCAGCTTTTCCAGATTTTATAACTACCAACATTTTACATCTAACCTACCTTACGTAGTTCACCTTTTCTACTTTATTTCCTCTTCATTCTCTACTCCATTTCAACTCAATATCATTCACAAACAACTCATGACCCATATTCCCTTTTGAATCAAAAACAGAACATGTAAATGTCATCCCTTTATAAAAATTTCTGCATTCTTTCTACACTATCATAATGATCTTTCCATCATGACATCATCTATACAACAACTTACGAATCATGAATCATAATGTATACAAAAGTAAGACATGAACGCACTATTTTCTTTATGCACATAATAGCATATAATTAACTCCATTTAACTCATCAATCTATCACTAACCACCATCATCTATGTTCCTTTAACAAATCATGAAGAACAATAACATATTACTTACTTGTTTTGGCTCCAAAGTCTCTTCAAAATTTCGTAACCCTAGCCTCTTCCACACATACATGCTTTTCATGTACCAAGGTAGAATAGATGGGTTTCATTAAGAAGAAGAGATAACAAGGATTTTGTAGTAGCTAATGATGGAAGAAAGCAAGGTTCAAGGTTGACGCATGGAGAAGAGAGAGAGTCGTGATATAGAGAAAAAGAAGGAAGAAAATACGAAGAAGAAGAGAAGAGAGCATCAAAGAAGATGGGAGTAGGAATTAAAAATGAAAGACAAGGTAAAAGATGGTCTTTCACCCCAAGCATTGTGAGTTAAAACAAAATGGCTAACAAGGAAAGTGACATTTGTCACTTGCTTGGGTCTCCACTTGCTCTTTTAATTAGCTAGTCCATTTGTCTCCCAATTCTAATCCCATTGATTCCCAATCTTAAATGACATGTGTCATTAAATCCTAATATCACTTTTTAATAATTCTATAACCATTTGATATTTATTTCTACTACCATTTAACAATTGTCCTGCCACTTGGCAATTTTCCTAGTCCAAAATTACTGATAATTCCAGAAAGTTCTCAAATTTCTCCAAAAATTCTAAATCGATAATTTAATTCATTGAATCAATTTTCAGAAAAAAGTTATCACTATCCATATCATAATCCAATTAAATCAATCATTTATACCTAAAATTCGTAAATGAATGCATATACAAATATTTTAATGTGTGTAAAAATTCAAATTCATATGTGTGTATGCAAGCATTATGCATAAGCATGAGATGCATTTATCTTAATCTCTCATTGATCTCACATGTTAGTATGGAAATAGGATGCTACACAAACATATCATAATCTATGTTTGATCATAAATACAAAAACAGAACATCAATGTACATATATACATTCATCATTAACTTTCTGCACACGTTCAACTCCATTGCCACCTTCATTTCATTTCTGAACTATCACTTTCATTTCCTCTCATTTTAAGATGCCACATTACTCCTTTTCTTTAGCTTCAAAATATTTTTAACTCATCTCTATAACAACCAAGAAAATGCACATTATTATGCATAGAAAACAGAACATAAAAACGTCCATTTATCCATCAAATTTTATGCACTTTTTCTACACCATTTTCAAAATCATTTTAACTCAAAAGCATCACTACATTAGTTACTCATCCATAATGTACAAACAAGAAATCAATGTGTTTATTTCTTCATTCATAGTTCTAATATATACATCACAATTTTATGCTCATTTAACCTCTAACTAACATCATACAGGTTTCATTTAACAAATTATGAAGAGTAATGCTTTACACTTACCGATTAACTTTAAGGTCTTCTAATCACACTTAACACTGGCTTCCAAGCATCAATCAATCATCACCATGGACGTAGAGTAGGTTAGGTTTTTTGCAAAAATGAAGAAGACAAATAAATGGGAGTAGTAGTGAAAGGTGAGAACAAGATTCAACGTTGAGAGGTAAGAAATGAGTGTCGTGATATGGAGAAGAAGAAAGAAGAAAATAACGAACAAGAAGAGAAGAAGTAAGAATGTATTTACTAAATGAAAGACAAAAGACGGTCTATCAATGAAAAATATCATGGATGGGCATGTTTCAAGGCAAGCGCTCTTGGGTCATATAGTGTTTGGATGGGGTATGCAGGTAGACCAAAAGAAAGTTGAGGTCATGATGAAATAGGAAGGACTTAGAAATGTGCCAGAGATTCGGAGTTTCTTAGGCTGGTAAGTTATTAGAATAGGTTTGTTGAGGGCTTTTCATTGATCTCATCACCTTTGACAAAGCTTATGAGGAAGAACGTTCTTTTAATGGACTGATGAATGTCAAAGGAGCTTTAATGAGCTAAAACATCAGTTAACTATGGCACTGGTGTTGGCTATTTCATCTAAATATAAAGGATGTCTTGTATATGGTGATGCTTCACACCAAGGTTAGGGTATGTTTTGATGCAGTAAGGTAGAGTGATTTCTTATGCTTTGAAACAGTTAAGGTCTCATAAGTTCAATTATCCAGTTCATGATTTAGAGCTTGTTGTAGAAGTGTTTGCTTGAAAAATTTAGACACATTGTTTATATGGCAAAACTGTAGCACCACACTCTCATAGGAAATATTCCTGAACATATCGTCAACAAATAAGAACATACTCTGCGAGGTTGGCATGCTAAGACAGTCAGTCAATCATACTTACCGCAAAATTTTCTCAAACATCGTACATATTTTATACAAAACCAATAATCATTAATGGCCCATTTTATTTATAACAATTTCAATCACAATTGTTACAATCAATATACACATTGCAGAATTCCAGTAATCATTTTAGCCCATTACAAATTCGAAACACTTTCAATCATAAAGTCATTACATATCAAAATTATTCACATACACATGATACAATATTTTCGAAATACATTCTTTAATATTAAAATAATAGAAAACATATCCAAACTCCTCCCGACCTCTATCTCTTATTCGACTTCAGCGGCTATATTACTAGTTTTTCTAATTGGGTACCTCCTCTGAGCCTGAAAGAAAGTTGCAATTTTGTTAAGTTTTGTGAACTTAGTCAGCATACCAACCTTGATGGCCCACTCATATCACATAAAACAACAATTCATACAATCATATAATTCTCATCACTTCATTAATTCATCATGTAGCATCAATTAACATTTTATTCATTTATTCCACATTTCATTTTTAGAGCAGATAAAAAGTTCATTTCGATCATTTAAAACATACATATCAACTATATATGCAATGCTCATGAGACTCACTTCCAATTGTTATTCTTGTGACTGAGTGCCTCTAATTGTCCCATATTCATCATGGATGTTGGGCTCATTAATAACTGTCCTTTATCTGTTGGGGATATAGGGCTCATTATACATAGTGAGTTAAAGGCTCTTACCACATTATGAGCTTTAAGCTCTTTTTCACTTTCTGAGTTGTAAACTCTTTTTTGGTGGCTACTCCAGTCATAACTGCCTTTATCTGTTAATGCATTCATGTAATGAAATGCATCACATTCATATATTTCAAATAGTCACTTGTGTTCAATTTCAAATTCACATTCACATTTTTCATCGGATCAATGTCTGGTATTCAGCAATAATATTGAGAATCACTTTTTTAATTCACATTCACATTTAATGTAGCACTTCCTATATTTTCACATTTATCAAACTCCTCGGACATTCAATGTTGGAATCAACATATTCATATCATATAACAATTCAGTATAGAATTTTAGAACATAACAAACAATTAAAGTAAGACCATCTAGGTCAACTCACAGTATGCTCCAGATTAGCAATTGTTTCTATGATCCGGAAACATTTGAATACTAACGTTCTGTCTTGTGTATCAACATCAATGCAATACAGAAATTGAACACATATTACTAATTGCATAATTAGTAAACATTCAGTTATACATATATGTATATGTGTAATGTATAATGTATAATGTATAATGTATAATGTATAATTTATAATGTATAATGTATAATGCATGCTCATGTTGACTATTTCGGGTATTTATCCTTAATTTTATCACTCGATTTATAACAACATCATTTTTGTGTGTCAAGCTTACTCTTAGGTTCATATCTCAAAGAACTTAGTCATTCAAACAGACATAAGCGGAATGTGAATGCTGGAATTCCAGATAATGTATACCCAGTAGACTTATGTCCCTCCAAAGGGAGATGAACGGAATTGAAACACTAGAATTCTGGAGAATGTCTGCCTAACAGACCTCAAGTGCACCTAAAGGATGTCTACTAGCTATTTTCCAGATTTCCAACTCCTAAAAAGTTACATCAAACACATCTTATGCATATCTTATCATTTTTACTTTAACTCCTCTTCACTCTCAACTCCATACCAATTCAAAACATCCACAAATACATCATACAAGATTTTTTTTATCATAATCACATAACCAGAACGTTAGCCATGCCTATACATTCCTTAATATTTCAATATACATTCATCATCAATTTTCTGCACATGTTCCACTTCATTTTTCACCTTGATTTCATTCATAACTATCACCTTAATTCATCTCATTTCAATGTACCACTTTACTCCCTTTCTTTAACCTCAAAAGATCATTCTAACTCTTCTCTACAACACCCAAGGAAATTCATGTTAATTTACATTGAAAACAGAACATGAAAAATCCATTTACCTATCAAAATTTTCTGCAAATTTTCCACACCATTTTAGGGATCATTTCTATCTCAAAATCATCACTACATCAACTGATGAATCATTACCCATCATATATGTAAAAAAAAAAAGACATTTATGTACTCACTTCCTCACTCACGATTTACAAATATACACATCACCAATTCATGATCAATTAATCTCTAACTATCATCATACATGTTTTACTCGATACATCATGAGGGATAATATGCTACTTACTTGTTTAGGTTCAAATTCTTCAAATCACTCTTAACCCTAAATTCACAACTTCATATGATTATCATCATTCCAAAGGTGGTAGGGTTGGGTCTTTAGTGACAAATATGCAGAAGACAACAAAATTAGGAGTAGTAAGTAAAAGGTGAGAGAAAGCTTCAACGTTGATGAAGGTAAGATGGTTATTGTGAATGTCGAAGAAGAAGAAGAATAAAGAAGATGATGAAGATTACAAAAACAAGAAGAAAGTAAGAGGCAAAACAATTAAAAAGGTCTTTCTTATGTAAAAATCGTGTAGGATGAGTTTGTCACCTTCCCATGGTCCCATTTTGGACCTTTTTAATAAATAGTCTATTTGTCTCCAATTTCTAATCTAATAGTCAATTTTCAATGACACTTGTCAATAAATCCTAATGTCATTTATTAAATTTTCTACTACCATTTGATACATATTTCTACTACCATTTATCAATTGTCTTGCTACTTGGCATTTTTCCTAGTCCAAAATTACTCACAAATATCAGAAATTTCCCTACATTTTCACTAAAATTTCTGAATCAACAATTTTACTCACCAAATAAATTTTCAAGACATTTTATTCGTTATGCACATCGTAATCACTTTAATAAAAATCATTTATAATAGAAAATGTCAAATGAGTACATGAATAATCATTGTAATGTGTGAAAAAATCAAATTCATGTGTTTGTATAATATCATTAAGTATGAGTATGAAATACATTTTTCTAATCTCTCGTTGCTATTTCTCAGTTACAGAAATTTAAAGTTCTAACCCTTAATATGGGAACGAGATGTTATAATTCTCTTCCCTAAATAAATTTTTTCCTCGAAATTTTTATCTGAATAATAAAAAAGCTAGGGTTATTGTTTCCTCATATGCTCCTCTGTTTCCTATGTAACTTCATCACTCGAATAATTTCTTCCAAATGACTATATCTGATGAAATCACTCGATTTTTCATTGATTATTCAGAAACCTCACTATCTTAACTAGTTTATCAATATATCTTAGATTGCTCAAAAATTTCACTTCATGTATCAACAACACATACATCGAATCATAACAATATTTCCTAAACATACTCACATGTAACACCATGTAACTGAGACATCTTAGTTGGTAGGACTAACTCATAAGTCAATGGTCCTATTTTCTTAATAACTTCATATGGACCAATATATTTTAGGCCTAGTGTACCTTTTTTGACGAACCTCAATGCACTTATGCGAAGGCGATACTCTCAGAAACACTTTATCTTTCTCTCTATATTCCATATCTTCATTGTTGATCCACCTAACTTGTTTATCTTTCTTGAATCACTTAATTTCTAATATAGATCAATTTCACTTATTAACAGTATCTCGAATCAATTCTGGTCTTCAACCATTTTTAGGCCTTCTTCATCTCAATACAAGGGTGGACGACTCTTTCTATTATATAACGACTCATATGATGTTCTACCAATGTTACGGTGATAATGATTATTATGCTTGAAATCAATCAAAAATGTATATTGACCTTATGTTACTATGAACTCCAAAATGTAAGCTCTAGTACATCTCCAACAGTTAAGATTGTTAGCAAATAAAACATTTAGCCATTTGCTTCTTTACCCTTGGCCATTAAATACTATTTTAGTGTACTACTACCAGGATGTACAACATAGGCTACTATATTTACTTTCCCTAAAAATCTCTTTTCTTAATCCTCTATATCTGATACATATATTTCTTACCTCAATCATAAAGTATCATCTTCCAATTCAAACTCGAAATTCGAATTCATTTTCAATTTCTTAATAAGATCCACTAATTCTCAATCCTGCCTTTTGGGTTTTTCTAATTCTTTTATGTAAAATTGATCTTAAATCTAACATAGTTAGTAATACTTCATTTTGCCCCAAATGCAACTCAATCATTCTATACTTTTTATTACACTAGATTTAGTAACCTTAATATCTAAATTTGTGTTACATTGCTATTGATTTTTCTATTCAATGTATCAATTTACAACACTAACTTTACTGGGTAATACAAATTTGTACATTATAGTCTACAAGTAACTCTATCCATTATCAGTCTCGTATTTGATTCTTTCAAACTCAATAATTACCTAAAACTTTAATGATATGTATATTTATATATATCCAAAATGTTTCATTGTACATATAATGTCTCCAAGTTCTCAAAGCAATTACTATTATAGCAAATCCTAAATCATGTATCAAATAATCAAATCATGCGACTTTAATTGTCTCGATGCAAATAAAATCACTTTATTATACTACATCGGTTTACATCCTAATCTTTGGTGTGAAACATCATTATATACTACAAAATCTCCAAATTCAGATGATATAATGATATTGATTTTTTCATTCCTCAAAATTCTTTTTACAGTCGTTAGTCCATCTGAATAACACATTTTTCATCAGAAGTCTCGTTAAAGGGTAAGATCAGTAAAAACCCCTCAACAACCTTTAGTAGTATCCAATATCTAACAAATTCTAGAACACTCTGGATCTCATAATTCCTCTAAGTTTCTTACTTCTTCATTACCTTTATTTTGTTTGGATTTCCCAATATGCCATGTTTAGGTATTATATAACCCAACATACTACTTCATCAAGCTAAAATTCACCCTCATTAAATTTGGCATATAATTGTTTCTCCTTCATTATGTGTAAGATTTACCTCAAGTATTCAAAATATTCCTTTCAACTTTTCGAATATACTCAATTATAATCTTAAGATCGTCGTTATTAATTGATTCAAACAGAGTTGGAACACTTTACTCATTATATCATGAGTACTGCTGGGGACATTTGTCAACCCAAATAGATATCACCAAGACTCAATGCATTTAGGGACCCCTCCCTGGCGAGACACATGCCTGATGTCCTAAGTGACATCTAGACATGCATCCTCAACTTTAAATTTCATCTTGACCTCTTCAGTACTTTTTGTCCCTTGACTCGTATTTATAACTTAAGTCCTTAACGGCTTCTTGATCCTTAATAATCATCTCTTATTGAGTCCCATTAATTTGTAAATTATGTGATTAACTCCAACTAAGGGACTGTTCAGTCATACTGGCTTAACTCCTTCTTTGTATCGTCTATGGTTTACCTATCAATTGTCTTTGACTTTCTTATCGTCGGTGTTTGACTTCCTATTTTTATCGTCTAGGTTCTATCATTTGTCATTGACTTTCTTATCATCTATGCTTGATTTCCTATCGTTTGTGTTCTATCTTCTGGGTTTTATCGTTCTTCTTTGACTTTCTTATCGTCTGTGTTTGACTTCCTATCGTCTGTGTTCTATCGTTTGTCTTTGACTTTCTTATCGTTTTTGTTTGACTTCCTATCATCTGTGTTCTATAGTCTGGGTTCTATCGTCTGTCTTTGACTGTGTTTGACTTCCTATCATCTGTGTTTTAATGTCATCACAGACGATACACTTCGTCTGTATTTCCTTCTTGCAATCTACCTTACTTTATGCAGACTTAAATCTTTTCAACTACCCTCACTCAAATTGAAAAACACAATACACTAGAACATAAACACCAACTGCTTCCCAAATGCTCAAACTTTTTTGATCATCACATGCAACGTGAAAACCTAACAGAGATTATATTCAAACCCAAAAGACATTTCATTCATAATAATAGGCAAAAGTCTGTTCCATTCAAATTAATAGGCAGAAGTTATTACAAAACTTTACTGAACATTTCAAGGCACAGTACATCTAGTGATTTTGGGAACTAAAATACAAAATCCACTTGAAATGTGGCTAAAGCCTTGAATTCCCAAAAATCTAACTTAAGAATACAAAAGAAATTAAGTAGATTTAAGTGATGCCTTGACTCTTAGCTTTCTCACTTTCTTGCTCTTCACTTGAATGGGACAGAATTGAGAGGGGGTGAGCTTAATGCTCGCGGGTGATAATTTTATAAGTGAGAAATAAGCAAAACCATTTTCAAAACTCTTTGTCATTTCTTATATGGTGGTATGGAAATAGGTGCAGTTCCGAGAATCAAGTCAATGGCAGACTCAATTTCCCTCACTGGTGGCAAACCTGGTAAGTCCTCTGGGAACACATCAGGAGATTCCCTTACAATTGGAAAATCCTCGAACCTCCTTTCATTCACATCAGCATCCACAACATGTGCTAAGAAGGCTTCACACCCCTTTTCCATCATCCTGTCAGCTAGCAAAGCAGAAATAATTCTTGGTGCTCGTGTTCTCCTATCCCCTCTGAAAATCACTCTCTCTCCATTGCCCAGATCAAACTCCACTTCCTTTAGGCCACAATCCAACTTTGCATGATATTTCTCCATGACATCCATTCCAAGTATAACGTCCAAGCCCTTTAGATCTAGAGGTAGGAGGTCCACTACCAGTTTAGCACCATCAATGAAGAGCTCACAACCTCTATATACTTGACTTATTATCACATTCCTCCCTAAAGGAGTACTAACAATCAAAGGGTTATCCAAAGGCATCAAATCAACATTGTGTAATGTCATGCTTATAGAAACAAAAGAATGAGTGGAAGGGGAATCAATCAAAACATATACTTCAGAATTGAGTAACTGAGCCATATCCGTGACAACTTCAGAAGTGGCTGTAGCTTCCTCCCTGGTCATGGCAGAAACCCTTACCTAAGCCTGGGCCTGACCCCTTGACCTTTCTAGAGGAACAACCTTCTTTGTAGCTGTAGAATTGCCCACCTCAGTGACTGGCCTGGTTCCCACTGTTTCTGCTCTCCTTGGGGCTTGAGACCGTGACCCCTCATTCCCTGTTATTTGGAGACAATCTCTGATCATATGTCCCTTATCCCCATATCTAAATCATGCTCCAAGTAACTTGAGACACTCTCCCTTGTGTAGCTTTCCACAATGCTCACATTATGGATTTGTGAATCTTCTCCTCCCCACCCTGCTATTGCCTCTTGTTGTTGAGGCTTGCATTGATACTCCCCTTGCTTGTTCTTAGTAGTGACACTACTCCCTGCCTCACTCTATGTATGGAAGCTTATCGTACTTCTCTTAGGCATCGGAGCGCTCATCCCCTTCTTGGAAAACTGCTCCCTATTCTTCCTCTTCCTGCTCACTTCATTCTTTACATTCTATAGTGTCTCAGCCTAGAGTGTCGCATCTACCAACTGCTGGTAGTCACAAAAATTATGGATCAAGACTTTCTCCTTGATTCCCAAATGGAGACCTCCCTCAAACTTGTGGCACTTATCTTCTTCATTTGCCACAATGTTTGCTACATATCTTGAAAGCTGGGTGAACTTCATCTCATACTTACTCACAGTCATATCCCTTTATGTGAGGTTCAGAAACTCCCTAGCTTTCTCTTGTATGTAGACCCTCGAGAGGTACTTCTTCCTAAACACCTCCACAAAATCTCTCCATATCAATACCGGAGGCATAACCTGAATGTGGGGCACTGATTCCCACCAATGAAGTGCATCCCCCTGTAACAAACTGACTGCATAATCCAGTTTCTCTTCATCCGAGCACTTCATCTGAATTAGGACCCTATCGGTCCTCTTCAGCCATGCTTCAACCTCTTCGGGGTTTGTAGTCCAATTGAAGTCCACAACTCTATACTTGTGAAGCTTATCATATTGTCCACTTCTCTCTACTGGAGCTTGCATCGGAACCTAAGACCCTTGGCCCATGGCATATGAGAAAGCTTGAGCAAAGGCCTAAAAGAATCATAGGTCTAGAGGGTTGGCTTAAGGCATAGGAGGAGGCAGTGGGGGCTCCTCATGTTGCACACTAGGTGCCTCAAGATCAGCAGCAGAATATGTCCCCCCATCTTGTGGGACAAAGGATTCATCTGTGCTCCCTTGGCGAGAGTTGGATCGAATCAAGGCTCCTCGAGTTCTTCTTCGAGGTGGCATAATCACTCTTAATATATATATATAATCAATAAAATTTCTTAGTTCTTGCACCACAGTTTTAATGTGTGCAAATCAATTCAATTCATATAAGTCAATTTCAAATCATGAACACAATTCAAACAATGCAAGTTCTTCATTTAAATTAATGCATGTACACTTCATGTCTCAACCTTCCTAATTCACACTTTGGATACTCCTAAACTTGATCCAGAACCTGGACCTCAACCTATATGCTCTGATACCATAAGGGTAGGGACCCCAACCTAACGAGACACGTGGCCGACGTCCTAAGTGACATCTGGGCGCGCATCCCCTAAGGGTGGAGTGCCCTCACCATGATAATCCTCAACTTGAAATTTCATCTTGACCTCTTCCGTACCTTTTGTCCCTTGACTTATATTCATAGCTTATGCCCTTAGCAGCTTCTTGATCCTTAATAATCATCTCTTGTTGAGTGCCATTAATTTGTAAATTCTGTGATTACCTCTAACTAAGGGGTTGTTCAGTCATACTGGCTTAACTCCTTCTTTGTATCGTCTATAGTTTACTTATTGTCTGTCTTTGACTTTCTTATCGTTTGTGTTTGACTTCCTATCGTCTGTGTTCTACCATCTGGGTTCTATCGTTTGTCTTTGACTTTCTTATCGTCTATGTTTGACTTCCTATCGTCTGGGTTCTATCGTCTGTCTTTGACTTTCTTATCGTCTGTGTTTGACTTCCTATCGTCTATGCTCTATTGTCCAGGTTCTATCATCTGTCTTTGACTTTCTTATCATCTGTGTTTGACTTCCTATCGTTTGTGTTCTATCATCTAGGTTCTATCCTCTATCTTTGACTTTCTTATCGTTTGTGATTGACTTCCTACTGTCTGTGTTCTGACATCATCACAGATGATAAACTTCGTCTGTATTTCCTTCTTGCAATCTACCTTACTTAATGCAGACTTAAATCTTTTCAACTACCCTCACTCAAATCCAAAAACACAATACACCAGAACATAAACATCAACTGCTTCCCAAATCCTCTAACCCTTTTGATCATCACATGCAACGTGAAAATTTAACAGAGATTATAATCAAACCCAAAAGACATTTCATTCATAATAATAGGCAAAAGTCTATTCCATTCATATTAATAGGCAGAAGTTATTACAAAGCTTTACAGAACATTTAAAGGTATAATACATCCAGTGAGTTTGGGAACTAAAATACAAAATATACTTGAAATGTGGCTAAAGCCTTGAATTCTAAAAAATATAACTTAAGAATACAAAAGAAATTAGGCAGACTTGAGTGATGCCTTGACTCTTAGCTTACTCACTTTCTTTCTCTGCACTTGAATGGGACAAAATTGGGAGGGGGCTAGTTTAATGCTCGTGGTTGACAATTTTATAAGTGAGAAATAAGCAGAACCATTTGCAAAACTCTTTGTCATTTCACACTTTGAAACCGTAGTACTTTCTCATATAAAATGCCAACACTTAATTTTTAGAATCCTCACTCAATCAAATAGTTCATGGGCACTTATAAATCATGCATGCATCAAACTTGTCACAATCATAAACACATAATCACATTAGAAATCGTTCAGGTGAGTCCAATTCTTGACGCACTACACATTTCCATATAATTGTCCAGTGTAGTCGTAAACTTAATGGAGTCCTTGAAGGAGCTCCGTGCCACTAGCGGGCAGGAGAGAGAAGCCTATTCTTGGATCGACGTGCACGTGACAATTCTTGAGGGACTACCACAAACCCACATGACATGTCATTCATGAATTGAAAATCATTTTCCTTAAATGGCATTTTGTTGGAAACTTGTTTTTCATGCACATAAAATGTTTCAAAGAAACATTCTTGAAAATATAATTTCATAATCTTGCAACTTTTCAAAAAGAAAACATTTTCATAAATCATGAACACAATTCATGTCACAAATAAATGAAAATTTTTTACAGCCAACCAAATGCAAACAAATGCAACATCCATTATGCAATTAAAACCATTTAGCTTTCTTGATTTAAAGAAAAACAATGAGTGGCTTATTTACTCTATTATGAAACCGTACCCACCTTGAAATCCTTGCTTGTTTAGGTATTGGATTTAATGATATCTTTCCTCTTACTCCTCTTGCCTCTCTTGATTTCTTTTAACAATGAAAACAATCCCCATTCAATAAAATTTCAGATTCAAGAACCCATAATACACATGCACTAAGATGGATCCTAGAATTCTTAAACCCATGCATTTCTTAAGTTCTTTGAACTAAAAGCCCTTCAAAACTCCAAAATGTTAAAAATCAATCTTACCTTGAATCTTTACCAAATAATGAGATTTTTGGCTCTATGGAAAACTCCTCCCTTTCTCTTTCTTTTTCCCTTCTTGAGTAACTTCAAACTCTCTCTATAAAACTAAGAATAATCGTGACCTAGTTCAAAGCTCTATTCTTTTTAACTTCACTGAAACCTATCTTCTTCTTTCTCTCTCTTCCTTTTGATTTTCTCTTCTTCTTTCCTTTATTCATGTTTTTTATCTTCTTATTTACAAGGCAATCTTTTCCGCTTCCTATTCTACCCTTAATGGGTGTGGAAAGTCCACCTTACCCTTCCTTTAATGCCTTAGGCTATGTTTGGTTGAGAGGTTTAGGATGGAATGGAATGGAGCGTAACATACTTCCATCGTTTGGAAGGAAGTTTTATAATGGAATGGAATGGAATGAGATGGAAGCGGAGGGTTTCATGTTACGTTCCATTCCATCTTAAACAGTGAAAATAAGAAACCTCCGATTTGGGGGGTTTAGGATGGAACGTAAACTAATAAATACAAACTACCTAAT
>JAOSBO010186455.1:0-21899 GCA_027563915.1 Erythroxylum rotundifolium
TTCACTTAAATTTTATATAAATTCCTTTTATTAAAAATTGTGGTCCCTCTTAATAATTCATGTGCTTGCAAGGTGGTCGAAAGGGATTTAACATGAGATTTAATGCTTTGAAATTTTGAGTTGAAAACGGTCTTACTTCCATATGAGTTGTGTTTGAAATTACAGTAACATTACTCATTTCCTTCACAAACCAACACCATTGTTTATTTTTAAATTACAAACAAAATATTTAATCGTTTAGATAGATGATGGAATTCATCATCTCTTGTAGTTATTTTATTTTCCAGCCTAAAGAATGCCCGTTCTTCATCTAGTTGGGAGATGTATTATACAAAAGTGTAATAATTTCTTGTATTTTAAATTTTTATTTAACTTCATTTTTATAATTAATTTTTTAAAAATTGGTCGAAAATTAAATCATAAAGGTAAAAAATTTAAAGGGCTAAAGATTTAAGCGATATTAGTCCGTTATAAAATCAGTATAAAATAAAAATTGAACGAAATTAAGGAAGTTAAAATAGGATTAGAGAATATTTTTTTACCCATTAAAGATAATAAAATTTAATTGAAGAATGATAGTGTCAAATAAAAACTAATTATTTTATTATAGTTTATAAAAAAACAATAAATTAATTAATTTTATAATAAATATTATCAAAGTAAGCTGACAAGTTGAAAGATTTGAAATTTTTATGACTAAATCGAATCCAATCAATTTGATTTTTTAGTTGTTGTTTGTAACAGAAAGTTAGTAATAACTATAAATTAAATAAATATTTTTTGTAGAACACACGATCATCTATATACTACTTATTTGATAAATAAATTATTTCCTAAAATTTGTTAGGAGGGAGTGGGACCTGACATATACAGTACAATTGATTTACATTTGAAATTTGTTAAGCGAGAAAACAAGCATGAGGAGACGAAAGGGTACGTTTACATATCACGAATTCAATTGAATCTGAGTCTTGCAGATCGAAGACAAAACAGGCATTGCCGTATTGGCGTGTTTCCCATTTTGTCGGTGGAAATGGTTTCGCATCGTAGCGTTCACGTAAATGAAAACGTCCATCTACAGTACAACACAACACTTGTAGACCACATACTTTTAAGTTGTTTAAGAGCATCTGTGGAGCTGGATAATCCCAAGTAGGCAGTCTCTGAATTCAATTGAATCTGAGTCTTGCCGACTGAAGAAAAAACAGGCACTGCCGTATTGGCGTGTTTCTCATTTTGTTGCTGGAAATGGTTTCGCATCGTTGCGTTTACGCAAATGAAAACGTCCATCTACAGTACAACACAAACACTTGTAGACCACATAATTTTAAGTTGTTTTTTCTCCGCGTGTAAGAGCACCTATGTCGTGTCAAACGATTTCTATAGTACAAGTCTCTGTCGATTCTAAAGCGTTACTAATAGTAGAAGTCTCGGTCGATTCTAAAGCGTTACTACTTAATATTACTGGTGGTGAACACTCATCACTGATCACGCTTAAAAACTGAACCTCTTAAAACGCATGTAGACCGTAAGGATCAATTCTTTCCCTCTCACCTAAGCTTCCCCCCACTCTTTTTAGAAATGTTGCATTAATTTTATTTTCAAAATAAATGTTTATATATTAACAGTGGTAATGTAATTCTTCTTAAACTGACAAATAATGGAGCTAGTCTTAACAAATAAACAGTAATTTTTATTATTTCAGTAATCTCATTCGTATATCACAGTGTTTATTAAATGATTATAACTTTCATCATTTTAGATAAGATATTTTTATTATTCTTTCTTATGAAACGTGGAGGATTTTATATTTATTTTGTATTTAGTTTATAATCTATAGCTGTAAAAATAGAAAATAAAATTTCTAATGTAATTTTATAAAATTACTATATTACTAAAATTTATAATTAATAAATAATTGTTAAATTATTTAGGAAGTGTTAAATATAAATTAAAATTATCCCATTTTTACTATTCTCACTTGATATTTTAAGTTATTAATAATTATATTGATCTTGATTTTTATTCTACTATTAATAAGTATACTTCAAATTGATACTTTTAACATTAAAATGTTTCATCACCCGTCCCCTTTCCGCTGTGTCGTACGCTATTAACAACTTGCCCAGTTCCGAATGGCACGAACGATTTAGTCCTCTCCCTAATCATGCTTAAAAGTAGAACCGACATAAGCACGACAATTATGACCGACTCGATCCAACTTGGGTTGATCGGGCCATGGGCTTATTATGGTTCGCCCAGTTCTACTCACGGGTCAATCATGGTCAGTGTTTGCAGGCTACGGCAAGTCCAGCCTGACTCAATCAGTAGCTTGACCCTACACAATGTCTAAAAGGATATTGTTTTGAATTTTTTAATTTTAAAAAATCAACTGGCTGACTCACCTCTAAACTGGCGGGTCATAGTGCGGACCACGAGCTAATCAACCTGTCAAAGCGCTAGGACAAGGGCTAGCTCATCCTGACCCGCATGGGCCACCTCATCTTGACCCGCAAGAGCCACCATGATTGGGGTTGAGCTAAGGATGAACCAAGCCTAACCCGACTTATTGATATGACTACGGACAAGGGACAATTCTTTTGATCCTTTCGTCCTAGGCCAATTCTCTTCCATACATGCGTAGCCACAAATTTTGCTGGACTCACAGAAATTCATGATATTTATGGCTACACATGAATGACATATGATTGGTCAATAAAAGTAACAGAAGATTTCAGTCCTCGCAAAACGCATCCAGACTGTACGGATCAACTATTGTGCACTCGCCTAAGTTGGTACGGTACCTCCTAGTCCCCCACCCTTTTTAAAAATGTTGCATTGATTACGGTACCTCCTGGTCCCCACCTTTTTTAGAAATGTTGCATTTATTTTATTTGATCTTAGCAACAAAAAAAAAGGATCAAAATAATGAAGAGTAAATAAAAGTACAAAATAATTATCTCTCTAACACTTTAAGTTCATTGATATTATTTTATGGATAAACTTAAACTTTCAAAGTGACTGAACTTTTGTTTACATTGTATCTAAATATGTTCAACTACAAGGGAATCTTAAAAGATAAAAAACAGAATAGAGTTTGAGATAATATTTTTGTTTATTCATTATTATTATTATTTATAAATAATGTTAATGTTAAATACTATTGCTTCATATGTCTTAGGTCTGTCACTATATAATATGGAACTTGTTTAAGAAAATTTTGTAGGGGTTGCTTTTCTTAGGCTTTGATAGCACTACTCATTTAATAAAGCTGAAATTTGTAGATTTGACGGAAGAATTTTTAAGTCGAGATTAATTGAGTTTGGACTTAAATATTCACATTTGATAAATATTTTTTAAACCCAAATGAATACGAGAATTCAAGTTGATTTTAATCGAAATCAACAAGTTCAATTACGTTTTATCGAACTTTATCTTAAATTTAAAATTTAACAATTTTTTTAAGTTCAAATTCAATTGTTAGAAATTTTTGGTTTCACCTAATTCTCTACTGATACAAAAATTTAATGAAAAATTATAATTAAATTTTCATATTTAAATTTATATGTAATTCTTCTATGCTCATACGAATTTTGAACCCACTGATACAAGCCAAAAAATAGTATAAAATCATGATTAAAAGTATCGATCGATACCAACAATTTCACATAATACCAATCAAATACTGTCCACTATCATAAAATTTAAAAAATATTCGGCAGCCCCTGTTTTTTTTTATTTTTTTCAAGTAGCTTCTTATTTCAATATGAAATAATCGATCAAACGAAGCTTGAATCAGGAGAGATGCATCCAGATAGAATTTTCTCACCTTTGGCTCGATCGTTACGAGAAGTCGCGTCTATTGACTCTGGATATCCCATCCTTAATTGGGGAAGAATTTAAGCATCGATTTGCAGAGGAGTGGGGATCTTTTGCCCTTTTTACAAACGTCTATCGATCACTTACCTCTACGCTGTCGTTCGACGAGTTCCTCTGATACAGGACCTTTGTTGGCTACTGAATCTTGAATTATTGATACGCTGTCATCCATGCTTCCCTGTTTGTGCTTTTGATACGCTGTCGTCCAATTCTTCTTGTTTACTCACTGCGTCAATCAAGTGCATTTCTTTGAAATGCCGAGCGTTAATGTTGTAATTTTTGTTTTATTTTTCTTTGTAAACAAAAAATCAAGTGCATTCCTTAGTTTACTCTTGCGTTGTCGTTTTGTCTCACCTTTCTTATGGACTCGTAGGATGGTATGCTTATTCAGTTATTCTCCTAAACTTGTACTCTTCTTGACGTGCAGCACTATTATTTAATACATTCAATTTTTAATTTTTCAAAAAATATATATTGTAATTTTATTTTTATTTTTAAAATTAAATAAATATTTTTATCACTAACAATAATTATATATTAAATAAATCTTAAAAATAAATTTTTAATTAAATTTATTTTTATCTTTATCAATAATATTTATTTTATTTTTAAAATAAATTATTAATAAATTTTATTTTATTTTTAAAATAAATTATTAAAATTGTTATTTATAAACTAATATTTATTTTAAATAGATTGTAACTATTTATATATTTTTAATATTTTTAAATATAACCATATTTATTAATAATTATTAAATTAATTTTATAATTAAATTAAATTATTTATAATTTTTAGTAATAATTAATTTTAATTAATTAAATATATATTATTAGATTAAATTATTTAAATTCTTATTAATAATTATTATACTAAATAATTAAATAATATGTATTTAATTGACAGTAAATTAAATAATATATTCTTGTTTCAGGTTCCACTTCTAGTTATTTGTTTCCTCATCAAGAATTTTTTTGTAAATTGTAATAGTTAGAGAGTTAAGGATCTTTATTGTTTTTTATTTGATGTTTTGATATAATTATTATTTATTATATGATGAAACTATATTACTTTAAATACTTTGTACACTATAAGAAAACCATACATTAGCGACGGAAAATTACTGACAGATTTAATTTTGTCGCTAATTACTGACAAAAAATCAATATCTTTCGATAAAACTGTTTCATTTTGCAACGGAAAAAATTGTCATAAAGGTGGACGGAAAATAATTGCGCAAATTTACAAACGAAATATAGCAACGGAAATGGCTTATCTGTCGGTAAATTAAGCAAGAGCGCTTCCCACAATTAAATAGCATCAGAAATTTACCGACAGATATGGTTTCGTCAGTAACTTTCTGATGTTCTTCGGTATTCGTCATTAACTTCAATGGACGTTGAATTTAAAAATTTGAAAGCGACATCATCGCCGACCTTCTCCTCTCCTTGTCGTCGCCATCGTTCTTCCTCGCGCTCCTTCTCCTCCGCTCTCTGTCACGCTACAATTTCTCCTCCACTCTCCGCTCTCCTTGCCGTTGTCATCATTCTTCCTCACGCTACAGCTTCTCCTCTGCTATCCGTCGCCGTCTATCACATGTCGCAAGTCACACGTTGTCGTCCATCGCACGTCCGTCCACCATAAGTTGTGTTTTTGTTTCTCCATTTCCGTAATGTTTAATGAAATTTTTAGTGAAAGCTAGACAATATACGAATATTGTCTATGAACATAAGGTACTATACTTAATAATAATTTGTTTTAATGTTTTGAAGAGAAGGAATTTGAGATTGAAGTGTGTATATGAAGTACATATTTGAGATTGAAAAAGAGGGATTTTAGATCGAATTGTGTATTGGAAGCGTGTGTTTGAGATTGTGTATTTGATTTTGAAGTGTGTATTTAAGATTGTGGACTTGAAAACAAGGGATTTGGTTCAATTTTGATCATTATCCATCCCAACAATAATGACTTTAGGGTTCTTTTGTTACTAGCTTTTTATTTGCAAACCACTGAAATTCAATTGCTTTCATCTTGAATTCAAGTTGCATAGCATTGGGGTCTAACTTATTTGCCGAATTGATTAGGGTTTGAATTTGGATATTTTGATTATAGTTTCAAATTGGGGATTTTGATTAAGGTTTGAAACACATCTATAGATTTTTAAGTTTAACCTAATGCTTATTTAACTTTGGGATATAGCTAGACTGGAGTATAATTTTGTTTATATTTTGATATTAAAATTAGAAATGTTGGATTATTTTTTTATGTGAAAGACAAGATAAGGAAGATAAAATTTAATGGATTAGAAATATTTATTTCTATTCTTTGTTTCTTTTTCAATTGTGACTAAATAAAACAAATATAAGAACAAGTTTAATCCTCCAAATTCTTTATCATGAAGTTAGTTGGTGTTTAAATTTACCATAATAGAATATATACAAGATAAGTTCCTTTCTAGATACCTATTTTAATCATAAGTAATAAATGAGGTAACTCTATAAAAAATATATATTAAACATAAGTGATTATAGGACATTTAACAAAATTTTAATGCATACTAATAATTAATTTACTAATAATAAAATGGTATTAAGAACCTTAAATTAGAAGACATAATCGTTATCCTTAAGTTTTGTAGAATCATATATATGCAATACCTATATATGATGAAAAACTAGTCAATACTCTCTTTTTCTTTTTTGCCTTTTCCATTAATTTAAATTAGATTATAGATTATGTTACTCTAATCTCTTATAAGTCATTTTTATGTAGGGTTATAAGCAAGAGTAACCTAATTAAATTAATTAGTTAGAATTTCGGCACTATCATAAAGAAGACTTATACAATAACCATATCACTCTCAACAAACTTTTTATTTTATTATTATTATTTTTATCGATCATATTATTATTATTAGTAGTAGTAGTAGTAGTAATAGTAGTAGTGGTGGTGGTGGTGGTGGTGGTAGTAGAGTAATAGTAATAAATATATTATTGTTATTAAATTTATTGCTTTTTTTGAAAATTTAGACTGGTATTATATTGCTAAAGTGGTTAAACTATATACAATCCTTTACATGGATATCAAAAGAAATGAGACCTAACCCAATTACACTTCCGAAGAACATAACAGCAAGTAGATAACTACATTTATTAAATCCTCCAAACAATTCTGAGTGTCGAGCTAACGCTTATTTGCTTCCCTTTTGCCACCATAAGTTCTCTAATAAAGTTTACTAAAGACTCCGCAAGCTCATATTTCGATTGTTCTTCGTAAGTATGGATTCTCCTATTCCTCTCCTGCCAGAGGTAATAAATCACCATCTAGAAGGAAGTCTTTATGAGCAGGCTATTTGGCTGACCGACCTTGGTCAGCTATGATATATCACCTATTACCTCATTCCACTGAAAGGAGAATTGCGACAATCGTAACATGTTTAGAATTCTACTCCATACTACGTTCGTATAAGTGCATTCAAAGAATAAATGATCCTGGTTCTCATTAACTAGTTTACAAAGCACACAAAGAGGGTCGTAGCTCCCAATCCATCTATTTTTTGTGTTGAGCCTATTTTTGATAGCTAACCATAGAAAGATGGAAGATTTGGGACTTAATACCTGTTTCCATACAAGCTCCTCCCATGGCACTGCTGTCAAGAACTACTCCTCAATTTTGCAGGCTGATTTGATGGTGAACTTTCCACTAGAATGGGCTGTCCATATGACCACATCAGCTCTACTACTCAGCGATAGTCCATCAAGATAGGAATAACGCACATGGTAATATCGAACATTGGTCATTCTTTCCCATTCCCGAAAAATCTAGCATATTGAAGCTTCCATGGGGATCCGGTTGCAGAGTGGGATCAAATCAATTCGATCCCATAGGGGGCTGAACGTGGACCAATTATCAAACCAAAACCTGATCCCTTCACCACTACCCACTCTAATCTTCATACAAGGGTACATCTTCTCCCTTAATTGCAACAAACTCTTGAAAATCCAAGATTGTTCTCGATGTGTTTGAATTTGTGAAAAGCATTGTCCATGCAAACGGTAACTTTGTAACCACTTCACCCACAAATTTTTTTGTTCTCAAATAGTCTCCAAATTCTCTTCATTAACAGCACCCTTTGCATTTGTGTTATTGGTATGATGCTAAGGCCCCCAAATTTTTTCGGGATAGTGACATCATTCTACTTAACCTTAGCTACCTTACTATTGTCATGGGTCCCGCTTCATAAAAAGGATTTCAAGATCCGCTACATTTCTTTTATTATTTCTTCGGAAGTACCACATGAGCCACCCAGTGGATATGCATGCTATTCAATACTGACACTATGAGAGTGACTCTCGCTACAAGTGATAAATATCGATTTTGCCACGAACAACTTTTTGCTTTCAATTTCTCCGACAGTGGCAGGAAATCAGAAAATCTAGGCTTACCCGAAGTAATAGGAACCCCCAAATACCGAAATGGAGTATCCTGAAGAGAGCACCCTACCATCTCTACTACCCATTTTGGATTTCTCACATCAATCAACACTAACACCCCACTCTTTCACAGATTTAGGTCCATCCCTGACCACTCCGAGAAAGTAACCAACCCATTCATTTGGATCGATACAGCCTGCAGTTCAGCCCTGCTCAAAAGAATGACATCATTCGCATATAATAAATGAGTCAACTTGAGCTCCTTACACCTATAATGATACCGGAACAGTCCATTACACTCTACTAGCTGTGTGAGCAAGCGAGATAACCCCTCCATCGCTATAGTGAATAGGTAAGGGGAAAGAGGGTCCCCTTGCCTAATCCATCTAGTAGTAGTGAAAGGCTGTGTAGGAATACCGTTGGCTAGTAAACTCATTGAAGTCATCTGAATGCATTGTTGTAACCATATCCTGAATCCCCTAAATATCCCTATAGCTTCCAAACAGTCACGCAAAAAACCCCATTTAACCGTGTCATATGCTTTGAATAAATTGATCTTCATAACACAGCTCTTGATCTGTTTACCTGTATGATATTCCCCCAGCAATTCTTGTAAGAGCATAATATTATCCCCGATATTCCGAGAAGGTAGAAAAGCTCCTTGTGACTTCGAAACTACCAGAGCCAATACCTTTTTCAATCTTTCAGTCAATAAACTTGCAATGATCTTGTATATCGTCAAGCAGCACGAAATAGGTCGGTAATTTAAGATCCAGTCTGGGTTAGGCTTCTTTGGAATAAGATAAACAAAAGTGTGATTAATATCCTTCAACATCGATCCATTAGCAAAAAATTCAAATACTACCTCCGTGACTTGATCTCCCGTAATGTCCCAAGTTCGTTGAAAAAATCCTGTCGAGAACCCATCGGGGCGTGGTGCTTTTGAGCTATGTAACTGGAATACTATCTCTTTCACTTGTTGAGGTGTGAAAGGAGCCATTAGCATCTCAAGAGTTTTAGTACTGGGGCTGTAATTCAACACATTGTGCACTCCAAACCCCTTTCAGTGTCCTTCCAGTCTCCTCATTAAATTTATGAAGAAGTCTCGAATGTGTTGATACGTGAGCCCCGCCTCATCCCTCAACTCAGTTATAGTATTTCGGTTCCTCCTATCGAGCACTGAGGCATAGAAAAAACTGATATTGATGTCCCCCTCATTAAGTCATGTTTGTCGAGCTTTCTACTTTAGGATGTCCTTTTGTAGTTGTACTATCTCCTGAAATTGCTTCAGGGACTGCTCCTCCTGTTTTCAAAATTGAGCATTATGTGGATCAGCATAACAGAGTTTTTGGACCTCCTACAATGACTTACCTAGTGCTTCAACATCACTATTTCTGTTCTTGCTAAATTCTTTGATTGCCCTCATAGCTAACCTCAATTTCTACATAAGCTGAAATTGTTTATGGCCCAAAATATGAGTATTCCAGACGTATTGTCTCATCCCCAAAAAACCGTCCAGTTGTAGCAATCCATTGAAGAATCGCAACGGTGCCCCTACCTTGATTCCATCATACAAATTTTGGACTAATATAGACACATGATTAGAAAACAATAGTTCACTGAACAGTACCGAAGCCATTGGATGGGATCTTAGCCATATATTATTCACCAGTGCTCTGTCAAGTTTTTTCTATATAAACCTCTGCCCTTTTTGTTTGTTCTCCTGAGTGAAATGACGGCCCATAGATCCACTAAGTCAGTGTCTTGGAATAGCTGAGTAAGTTCAGACACAGAGCCTAAGTGAAACACAGTCCCGCCTTCCACCTCATCTGATCAGAGACAGTAATTGAAGTCTCTTAACACCACCTATGTGGCTTGCATATTTCCAAACAACTCTTTCATCTCTTCCCATAGCATAGCCCTTTGGAACGCAAAATTGGACACATACACTAATGTTACTTCGACATTCAACTGTCCTACTATTTTGCATCAAAGGTGAATAACCTGGACTCCCATTTTCACCACTTTAGCCTCCACAGTATTATTATCATACCATCACATAATTCTACCATTGTAATGCAGATTATGGTTAGTAACACAATCCCATTTGGACCCCAAAAAAGCCTTCATCTTGGGGACAAGCCCACTCTTTATTTTAGTTTCAAGAAGCCTTACCAAAAAAGGTCGAGTTTCATCCACTACTACCTTTATCATTTGTTGTTTGAGAGGATCATTAAGACCCCTCGTGTTCCATGTTAAGAGTATCATTAAAAGAGACACTCCTGGTATAGGATCATTAAGACCAATTTGAATGCCCATACAAATCATTTTGCCCACCGCACTAGCAAGGTGGGTCAGTCCCTTTACTGTCCAGTATTCCATTGGAAACCCATGGAACTGTACTCACAACGGAATGGTAGCTATGGCTCCTCTATCCATATCTAAACCCAATTTCCACCGTTGAAGAAATATAGGCTACTCCCCAATATGCCAAGGACCTTGCTCTATAATCTCAGACAAATTCGATTGCTCAGCAAACTTAAACAACACCGTCCCATCTGCCCTAAGCATATCTTTCTCTAAACCCCGTTTACCCCATCGAGCCCTCGCCCATGCATTCACCACTAGAAAAGCCATACGTTTTGACCAGAAGAAGCCCACTAGAGTAGTCGACCATGCCCGAGCTCTAGCTTAAAGCAATTCCAGAGGAGGCAAAACTACCCCATCTTCAACATATTAGGATAATATTTCATCTTACCCTTGTTATTATGAGGACGGACTCTGTGTTGCCAAGCGTTTCCCAGCTGCTGTTGGCTCCTCACCTGCTTGCGTTCCCCCGAATGGTCAGCATTCTTCACCAACCTTTTTCCTTGTGGCAGCTGGGAAAGAAGGGGAAATTCCTCAGGCACCGAAGACGACTCGCCTATATTAGAGAGCGTCGCTGGAGAGGAGATGGGTCATCGAAAAGAGGTCTTGATTTTGTGTTGTTGTTTAGAATATTAGCATATTCTTATAATCATTGATGAAATTTTATGTTCTTCTTCAATAGTCTAAATATTTACTGTATGTGAAATAACTTTGAGATTTTATGGATAATTCGTTCTATAATAAACTCTTAGGACGATATATAGGCTAGAAACCTGTGATTAATTGTAGGTGATTAATTGGGTTGATTAATTGTAGGTGATTAATTTGATCAAATAATACTTTAAATTTAATGTGATTAATGCAAACATAGTATTAACACAAGAAATTAATATGTTTCATAGATTAGACAATTCATTCCATAATAAACCTGTAGGATGGTATATAGGTTGGAAATCCGTGATGCAGCTCCCGTGAGGCTTATCTGTAAAAAATTCCACAAGCCTGGGAGTCACAACGAGAACTTATTTTCTTGATTCACAAGTGTAAACAATGCCACGTACCATAGTTTTGAAATCAATTGTAGGTGAATAATTAAATTGGTTAATACTTAGGGGATATGTAAAGTTTAGATGTTCTGTAAATTTTGGGGTATCATGAAGGATACTAACTGTGGAATCACTTATTTAAATGAATAGTTTTGCAGAAATGAGTAATGTTGACAGATTTTGGATGTATAGATAATTATCACGTGATGGTTTCATTAATCCTGAATTTGATAAGGGGGTTGAAGGTTTTATTCATTATGCATGTTCTCAACCTGTATATATGGATGGTCCAAAATTCAGATGTCCATGTAAAAAGTACAAACACATTCTTTTCCTTCCTATGGATGAAGTAAATGGGCATTTGTTGAGAAAATGGTTTGTCCCCAATTATTTTGAGTGGACACAGCATGGGGAACCGTTGATTTGTAGCACCTTAAGGGGTAATCAAGCACAATCATTAGTGAACTTAAATGAGTTTGAAGGGGGAATTGAATTTAGAACAAATAATGTGAATGCAAATGAAAATCTTTACATGGAAATGGTTTATGATGCAAGCAGTTATAACTTTCAGGAAAATATAGAAAATCTTGAAGAAGAACCTAAACCTAAACCACAATCCAAACAATTTTTTGACTTACTAGACTCAGCTGACCAAGAACTATGGCCAAATTGTGAGACAATGACTCAATTGTCTTCGTCTTCAATTGCTCATATCTAGAACCTAAAGTCTGAAGGGTATATTTATGATCGTAGTTTTGATACAATTATTAGATGGTATAATGAATCATTATCTTCTGATCACATAATGGTTGATAGTTTTTACAATATGAAGAAACTTATTAGGAGTCTTGTTTTGTTCGTTGAAAAGATTGATTGTTGCAAATTAGGATGTATGTTGTATTGGGGTGATGATGTGGAATTACAAGAGTGCAAATTTTGTGGTTAATCTAGGTTTAATCCTAGAAAACGTTCTATGAAAGAAAAGTTAGTACCCTAGAAGCGATCATGGAGGAGAATTTGATAACAGAAAGTTTAAAGAATACTGTGACAGCAATGGTAAAACTCACAACTTCTCTTGTCCAAGAACACCTCAGTAAAATAGAGTTGTAGAGAAAGAACAACACTTTGGTTGACTAAAGATGCAAGTGAAGTAATGGCTAGTTAAAAGAAATGCATACTTAAGCAAGAACCACTGCTTTTGTGAACACAAATCATACTTTAAACTATAACATCAATTCTTTTGAAAGTGATATGATTGAAAAATCTTCTGTTCTTTAGAAAATGAAATTGATTTTTAGAGAAATCAGTGTCACTCATATCGAGCAAACTTCATTTTTTATTGAGAGCTAGCTAACTAAATACTACTATTTTAGAAGGTTGGAGAACCTTAAAAAATATTAACTTGTAAGCTTAGAGAGGCTCGTCAAATGGCTACTTGTTTTTATAGTGAAATACTTAAGTTGGATATTTAAGGACTCGATGAAGGCTTGGGTTATAAGTTGAACCAGTATAAATTGACTGCATCCTTCTTCTCTTCTCTCTTATATTTTATATTTTCGCATTGTAATGTGTGTGTGTGTGTGTGTGTTTATTTCATCAAGAGACTCCTTCACTTTTAACAGGCTCTTTCTGTTTTCAACTTCAAAGAGGTTCCTTTCAGTTTTAACAAGCATCTTCTGTTTCAAATTGTTTTTAACAGGACTTTTTTTTAACAGGGTCCTTTCATTTAAACAAGATCCTATCGAATAGTAGGATCCCATTGTTTTAACTATTGAAAGGCTATTTTCATTACTTCTTGAACTGAAAGTAACTTGTAAAAATTTTTAATCACACACAATTCATCACTTCTTGCATGTGTTTGGTTTATCAAGGCCATGAATTGAGGGAGTATTTAAATACCATATTATGGTCAAATGAAGCCATATGTCTCCTTAATATGCATAACATTCTCATACTTACGGAGTGTAGTTATTTTTGATATAATGTTGAGCCTTAAGCTTTTAGCGAATCTATGACCCTTTTATATGGCTGGTCTTGGAGAGATGGACTTGATGGATTCACTGCTTGATTTTTATAATATCCATAGCCCATTGTAATGGTCCTACTATGATGGACTTGGTGGATATGATTTTGCAGAGGTTGAATCATATTGGCTCTTAATAATTTCATAACCTTTAATGGCTAATCTGTAAGATGATAAACTTAGAGAAACCACCTATTTGAGTGTGAAGGTGGAACTGCTTTCTATGAAAGAATTAAGCTATCTTTCTAGAGCACTCATGAGAACCCAAGGCATCGCATGGCCATAAAAAGTGGTTGTTGTGATTTATCTTCTTTTCATCACAAAATTGGTAAAAATTAAGGGTATTTAATATATGTTGCGAAGGTCTTATCTTAAGTCTATAAAGTTCAAAAGAAATTCCCTTTTATTAACTAAGTTGTTGCCTCACATCACTACACATGAATTCAATCAAAAGATACTGATGCTTAAGTCTATAAACTTTCTTTTGCTAACGAGCCATTTAGCAGGAGATTGTTAGATAAATGGGTTTGTCCTTTACTTGTTTACCAAATGTGTTATGTTTTTTCCCACATTGCTGGGTATAAACAATTATTATGTCCTCATATTAAAAAGAGTGTTTTCCAAGGCTTGAGTAACTTGTCATTTAGTAATTTGTGAGAGGCTGATCTAGGTCGGACTAGGCATGGTGCAGGTGTGAATGCTGGTCATTGATTTGTTAAGCTATGTCACAAAATGCTTTCTTTGCTAAGAATGGTTTTATTTGACTTAAAAAACTAAAAACTTAGTCAATCTAACTGAGGATTAGACAGGAAGAGATTAAGGTGGGTCTTAAGCTTTTATCTGGGAATTCTTTTGTAGTCTAAGCTTAAACTTAATGTTAAGGTGCCTCCACCGTGGATGTATTGCTATTGCCTCGAGGTCTTTGCTTAAGCTATTGGATTATGGACGTGTTAGGTGTACCATCTGTGCTAGGAGTTTTGCACTTCCCTTGCTTTATTAAAATATCAGGATTTGTGGGATTTAGTTGAAAAAGGGATCTCAGAATCAAGTTCAGATGAGATAGGAACCAAGGAGAGTTTGAAGAAAGATGCAAAAGCTTTATTCTTCATTCAACAAGTAGTGGATGAAACAATCTTCTCGAGGATTGCAATAGCTAGCACAGCAAAGGAGGCTTGGAACATCCTTAAGACAAAATATCAAGGTTCAGCTAAGGTGATCACAGTCAAGTTGTAGTTTCTCACAAGGGACTTTAAGATAGCAAACACGAATAGCAATGAATTTGTTCAAAAGTACCTAGTAAGGATCTCATCTATTGTTAGTCAAATGATATCCTATGGTGAGACAGTGGCAGATGGCACCGTTTTTGCCAAAAAATTAAGAAGTTTGGTGCCTAAATTTGACCATATAGCAACAACTATAAAAGAATCAAAGGATCTCTCCACATTTTCAATAGATGAGCTCATGGGGTCCTTGCAAACACATGAGGCAAGTATCAACATAAGCACTGCCTAAGAAGAGGAGCAGGCATTTCAAACTGATGAGGAGTCAGTAAAATTCCCATCAAGAAGTGGCAAAGGATGAGGACGTGCTAGAATGAGTGGTGTTTGGTGCACATATTGCAAGAAGTTTGGGCATCACAAAGATGATTGTTGGAGCAAAGACAAGCAGGCACAGTATACCGAAGAAGGAGAGGATTATCTCTTAATGACTTATGTAACTCCTTAACCTATTTATACAGAAATGTGGTATCTTGATAGTGCACAGTCAATTCACTTGTCAGGTGATAGGTCAAAGTTTAAGGAGCTAGATGAGTCTAAAAAACCCCAAGTCAAATTGGGAGATGACAAGTAGGTCCAAATTGAAGGAAATGGTACTGTTGTTATTAACATTCAAGGAAAGGAAAGAATGATACAGAATGTTCATTATACACCTTGCCCTCAACTTGATTAATGTAGGGTAGCTAGTAGATTCTAGTTTTACTGTTGTTTTCGAAAAAAAATGGATGCATTGTTAAGAAAAAGACAAGTGAAGTGTTGTTGTAGGACAAAATGATAGAAAATAAAATGTTTCCCATAGATTTTTCTTACATAGAGTTCTATGGGATGATGAGTAGTAAATAAGTGAATACTGACGTATGGCATCAACGATACGGTCATTATATGTTAAAGGACTGCAACTGCTTGCCAATAAGGAGCTGGTAAAAGGATTGCCAGTCATCAAGGAGCTGAGTCATGTGTGTGAAGGATGTGCCTTAAAGAAGCAAACAAGGAAGTCTTTTCCTGTGGGATAAGTAAAAAGAGCTCAAGAAAGACTAGAATTGGTTCATGATGATATATGTGGTCCCATAAGAACCAAGTCCCATTCAGGCAGTAAGTATTTCTTGCTTTTCACTGATGACTATTCTAGAATGTGTTGGGTTTATTTTCTAATATACAAGTCAAAAGTTTTTGAATTTTCAAGAAGTTCAAAGCTTTGACAAAAAAGCAATGCAATGGAAAGCTAAAGGTTTTGAGGACAGATAGAGGTGGAGAGTTTCTTTCCAAGGAGTTCAATAGTTTTGTGATGAGCAAGGAGTCAAGAGAGAACTCACTGCTTCGTATACCCCAGAACAAAATGGTATAGCAAAGTGCAAGCATCAAACTATTGTTGAGATGGCAAGATCTATGCTCAAAACCAAAAACTTGGAAGATAAGCTTTGGGCTGAAGCAGTAGCAACTGCTGTGTATTTGATTAACATATCTCTACAAAAGTTGTTTAGAATGTCACACTATATGAAGCTCGGTATGGATTTAAACCTTTTTTTAGTCATTTGCGCATATTTGGGTGCATATGTTATGCTTTGATTCCATCTGGAAGATGCAAACCAGATCAAAAGACAAAGAAGTATATTTTTGTGGGGTATTCTACTTGTTCCAAAGGTTATAGACCTTTTGATCCAAATAAAAAATCTATTGTTATTAATAGAGATGTGCAGTTTAATGAGAAGGAAGCTTGGAACAAGAGCATGATCAAATCAAGCTCAAACGTGAACACTAAAGTACAAAAGGAGTGTATACAGATAGAGCAACCAGTTAATCTTCAAAGTGGCACTTTAAGTAGTAGTAACAGCTCAGATTTTTCTCAAGAAGACACAGACAAAGAGGAAGTACATATAAGAAAAAGTGAGCATGGTAGGATTCATAAGTGCCATTTTGCAATTGAAGGAAAAGCCTGTGATTTTGACTTATTTCCTGGTGATCCAACATCTGCAAAATCTGCAATAAAAGAAGAGGTTTGGAAGAAGGTTGTGCAAAAAGAAATCAGTTCCATCGAAAGGAATGGAACCTGGAAACTAGTTGAGCTACTAGATGAGAAAAAGGCAATTAGGCTTAAATGGATTTTCAAGACAAAGTTCCATTTAGATGGAACAATACAGTAGCACAAGGCTAGATTGGTGGCACGAGGATATGCTCAAGAGCAAGGAAATGATTTCGAAGAAACATTTTCTCCTGTGGCAAGATTTGAGATGGTAAGAATTATTCTTACAATAACTACATAAATACGATGGACAATCTTTCAGTTCGATGTAAATTCTACTTTCTTATATGGGGAGCTAAAGGAGGAGGCAACAACCAGAATTTTTCGAAGTACTAGAAGAAGAGCACAATGTGTACAAGCTTCAAAAAGCATTATATGGCCCAAAGCAGGCTCCTTGGGAATGGTACAGCAACATAGATGAATTTTTTCATTTGAATGGTTTTGAGAGAAGTCCTAATGAGCCAACCCTATATGTGAAAAGGCAAGGAGTAGGAAATATTATGCTAGTAAATTTGTACGTAGATAACATTATTTATACAGGTTCATCAATTCAACTTATCCTTAAATTCAAGAATGTTATGATGAAGAAGTTTGAGATGATTGATCTGGGAGAATTGAGTTTTTCTCTCGATCTTGAAGTTAAACAAACAAGCAGTGGAATATTTCTATCCCACCAAAAGTATGCTTCGAATATCATAAAGCAATTTGGCATGATAAGGTGCAAAATAGTTACAACACCAATGAATGTGAATGAGAAGGTGACTTCAGATGATGGTATAGGGTTGATAGATGCAAGGAAGTACAAAAGACTAGTGGGATGCCCAATATATCTCACCCATACAAGGCCTGACTTGGCATATGTAGTTGGCCTTGTATTAAGATTTAAGCATTATCTAAATAAGTAGCATTTTGGACCAGCAAAGAGGGCCCATCGATATATTGTTGGTACAATATCGTATGGAATTTGGTATTCGAAGCAAGAAAAGTTTGAATTGGTTAGCTACTCTAATAGTGATTGGGGTGGCTCGAAAGAAGATAGGACGAGTACATTTTTAGACTAAGAATAGTTACCTAGACTTCAAAGAAGCAAGCTACTGTCGCATTGTCTTCAACCGATGCAGAATATATGGCTGCAACAGCAGTTGCGTGTCAAGCTATGTGGTTAAGGAAATTGTTGAATGACTTAAATCAGACACAACAACAGGCAACTGTGATTTTTTGTGACAACATGTCAGCAATTTCCATAGCAAAGAATCCAATAATGTATGGTAGGACTAAGCACATTGATTTCAAGCATCATTTTATACATGATCTAGTTGCAAAAGAAGAAGCAGTTGAAGTCTTGCAGGACAGGTCAACAACTAGTAGACTTATTTACTAAGTCTCTTCCAAGAGCCAAGTTTGAGAAACTTCATAATCAATTATCCATTACCAACTTTGAATCAAGGGGGAGTATTAAAGAATGAGTCAATTTAATGATTCAAAGTTAGCTGCTAGAATCATGGGAAAATTTTCTTGTTGATTTTTAATGTTTCAATTATATTATAATTGGAATGTTAACAACTGATTTGTTTTCTTTTTGTAGAAATTTCAGTTTTATTAAACATCTCTTATATAAAGATTACAAAAGATTGACGTCTGATTCAATAAAAGGGTTGATCACTAGGATAAAACCTAGCTTTCTTGCTCTATCAAATTCCTACAGTACATTGTTCTGGGAGATGGGGGTTAATAAAGGAAAAACGAGAATAGTTTGTAAGGACAAAGTTATTGTATTGGTGGCATTTGGGCACGATTTTAAATGCTAAACTTTACAGGTAATAAATAATTTCTTTGTCTCCATAAAATCATTTCTAAATTTATGTTTATAGTTTAAACAAGTATGGTGGTGGACTTGGGGAATCTGACAAATTATCATAATAATATTTTTTTTGAAAAAGAATTTTAATTATAGTTAAAACTATATCAACATTATAATGAGTTCAAGGCATCAAGTCTACCATCATATTACAATATTACCAAAAAACTCCCTAGGTAAGGTAGTATAACTGTCTATAAGAAAGACAATAAAAAGAAACAACTATAGGTGTTTCACACTAAGACTGCCTTATTTGGGAAAAATCCCCAATATTTGAGATTTTGCTTTCTTTTCCTTGTTGATTTCCTTTTTGTAGTTTTGGACTGCACCCAAAAATCTATGGGAAGTTAGGGACTTGAGAAGTAACTAATGGAAAATCACAATCCTTTGCTTGCCTTGCATTCTCAGAGATTATATCACTTGTCCCCTGACTAGCCACACATTCCTCACTGGAGTTTCATTGTGGATATTTCCGCCTACCCTTAGAGGTCTTATTAACAACATTCTCAGTTTGCCCAATAGTTACTATTGGAGTCAACATATTGGCCTAATCCATTTTACAATGCTCTAAATACTGGGAGATGAAGTCATTCACTCCACTGTCCAGATTCTCCATATTGTTTGCACTGGATTCGTCAACAATTTTCTGTTCTACATTTGCAAGTTAAGTCAGAGATACTTTAGGGGCAACAATTTCAGTTATCTTAACATGTTCTAAAGGAGTCTTCATCTGAGCACATTCCATTTGCAAATTTTCCTGGACCATTTTATCAGTAGGAACCCGTATGCTAACTAAATCACCATTAACAATATCCACAGCACCATTAACCACATCCACAGCGACATCACTAGTATTTTCATCATCTGCACTATGGCTATCTTTAACAGTTGCAACAGGGGTTGTATCAGAAACTACACCAGCAACATCAACCCTTACACATTCAACAATACTGTTCTCCTACTCAGTTTTTTGCAATTCCTAAGAAATAGAAAAGGTTTGCTCTAGTTCTAGATCATCCACATCCTCGACAACATAAGGAGTTTACTCATTAGGTTGCTCTATGATATCCTTTTGCTGCAATTCCTTACTACCCTTATTCAATTCTTTACTAATTGAGCAGATGTTAGCCAAATTCTCCAATTCTTCCTTTCCTTCCCTAGAAATTTTCTCAGATTCTGTTGACCCCATTAACTCCTCTTAACTGTCGGTTATAAACATATGTCCTATCGGCTTCTAGTATTTTTCCCTTCATGTGGCTTCCACAGGTAAGAAATAGTCACATTGTATTTTATCAACTCTCCACTCTCATCTAATTTCATAATTGGTAAATGATCCGGAAGAGGAGAGTCTCTTCTCACTTCAATACAAAGCTTAGTGAAACAAACTCTCTCGTTCTATTTCATGCGATTTTTTATGAACTAGGAGATCTTTGTAATTTTTGGTAGAGATGAATTTGATATTCATGGCATTAATCGACATACTTACATATAGGATTTCCTCGATACTGGCCAAGGATCACTGACCAAGAGTTGTAGCAATTATTTGGAGAGTATCCTTTCTTTTGGATTGAAACTTGATTTTTTATTCCTGAGTTTATCTAATGGATAATCCTTCTCAATAATATTAAATTATTGTTCTCCTTAAGTATGCTTCTAGTTTGGATTCGAATATTGTCCCATTGTTTGAGAAGGTTCTTAGTGCCAGTGATGCTACTCGAATTGGCCACTTGGTTCTCCCAAAAGCCTGTGCTGACGTGAGTATAAAAGGCTACAGCTTGGGCCTGTTACTTACAGTCATCACATACACATCTTTCCTTTTTGTTTTCTTTTCATTTAAATTATAATTTAATGTAGGTTTATTTTCCTCCTAGTTCGCAATCTGAAGGCCTTGCGTTAAGGATTTAAGATGTGAAGGGGAGAGAATGGACAGTATAGTTCATATTTTGGCCCAATAACAATAGCATAATGTATGTGTTGGAAGGGGTGACTCCATGCATGCATTCTATGCAATTACAAGCGGGTAATACCAATGTTACAAATATCATACCAGATTTGGTACCGGATTGAATTCTAGTACAATACGGTACTGTACTAGTACTGATTAATATCGGATATCGTTTCGGGCAATTTTTAAATTTATAAAATAGTTCCTAAATGTTTTAAAAATTTCATAATAATCCTTCAATATTGTACTATATAATTTAAACCAACCTTGTCTAAAAAATCATAATAATAGAAATTTAAAATAACAACAATTTATTTATTTAATTTCTTAATATTATTTTCAAATATTCAACAGATAAATAATAACCACAATTAATATGAAAAATTATTTTATCATCATAGAAATATAAAATTAAGAACAATACAAAGTATTTAAAATATTACAATTTTATCATATAATAAATAATAATTACTTCAAAATATCAAATATAAAGAATAATTATTATCATTAATAAAATATAATTTCTATCTTAATATTTAATTTTCAATAACAAAAATATATTTTTATCTTAAGATGTAATTGTTATTAATAACAAAATATTGTTATATTTATGTTAACAATTTAAGAAAGAAATACAAAATTTTGAGGTTCTTCATTTTCATTTTAACATATTTTTAATTATTCTTTGTAGAAAAAATATAACTATTATTAACTATATGAATTTAAATATTATATTATTAATAATAGAAATAGATGGTGATGAAGAAGAGAGAGAGTGAAAGTGTGAAAGAAAAAATAAAGAGAGGAAGAAGAAGGTAGCAAAGTCAGTTTGGGGAGGGGGAATTTTTACAAAATTTCATTTTTTGCAAAAGTGCCCCTAATTTTTTTAAAATTTTTGGTTCTAGCTGGTATTGCAAATATCGGTAGTACCAGCTAGTACTAGGCTAGTACAGGCTGATATTTATACTACTAGTAGTTTGGGGAGGGGGAATTTTTACAAAATTTCATTTTTTGCAAAAGTGCCCCTAATTTTTTTAAAATTTTTGGTTCT
>JAOSBO010186496.1:0-22838 GCA_027563915.1 Erythroxylum rotundifolium
TTCTTAACTTCTTCTTCTGTGTTCTGCTTATCGTCTATGTTTGACTTTCTATCATCTATGTTTGACCTCTATCGTCTGTCTTTCGTCTGTCTTTCCTTTCGGCTGTGTTTTATCGTCTGTCTTTGACTTTTATCGTCTGTCTTTGACCTCCTATCGTTTGTCTTTGATCTCCTATCATCTATTTTTGACCTCCTATCGTCTGTGTTTTATCGTCTTCCTTTAACTCTTATCGTCTGGGTTTGACCTCCTATCGTCTGTGTTTGACCTCCTATCGTCTGTGTTTTATCATCTGTCTTTCTTTACGTATATGTTTCGATCTCCTGTCTTTCTTTCGTGAATGTTGTGATGTCATCACAGATAATTCCTTTCGTCTATGTTTTCCTTTGCGTCTGTGTTGTGATGTCAGCACAGACGATACACTTCATCTATATTTTTCCTTTGCATCTGGGTTGTGATGTCATCACAGACAATTCTTTTAGTCTGTGTTTTCTTTTGAGTTCCGAACTCAATCTCTCCCATTGTAACATGCTATTGTGAGACTAACAACCTTTGGTAATTCAACAAATAAGATTATGAGCATGTACATTTTGTATTCCCAATCTTTAAAATAAAAAAATCAAACATGGAAAGGAATTCAATCTCACTTTCTCATCTTAAACACAGTCGGAGTTTGTTACATTGCAACATACACATCAACTTGATCTAAAATACAAAAGATGCTCAATGTTGATTTGCTTATAAAGCTATCCAAAGTCACTAACTTAGTACAAACTATTCCTAGCTGTCTTGGAGTTCTGAATGCCTTGCAAGGATCACTAATCTTCTTGATTTGCGCTTGAGGAGGGAAAATTAGGGGTTGAGCTACACAGCTCAGTGGCTAAAATACTTATAGCCATCGGTAATGGGCCACACATTCATATAAGTGTACACTATTTGGCAATCACAATACTAAGTCACATTTCACAATTCAATTCATTATTACATAGGACACCTTTGAATGAACATTTACATCATCGCTAACATGTCAAAATGCAAATGCACAAATAATTGGCTCGAGGGTTTCATGAAACAAAATAGAGAAACCGATGATTACTCATGGTTTCATGTCATTATTGATTCTCAATATGGTTTGACTTTTGTCCTTTGACCAGAAGTCATCATGGTTCCTTACATGAGGAATTCAGTGTTTTGACATTAGACTAAGTTACCTTTAATCAGATAATAAGTAGTCATATGTTGGATATTAAATGAATCATGCGGAGGGATGTGAATGGCATAGATGAGATTTATACCTCTCTTAAATGAGAGAGATATCATTTGGGCCTCTTGACAAGTATGACTGAAGAAATGCATGGCCATGCTGAAATGAATTGATGAGGAGTCATCAAAGTCATTTGTTATAGTCAGTCAACTTGGGAATCAAGAAACTATGATTAATCAAAGGTTGACATGTACCATGCCTTGCAAGTAATCTTGATATCGTGTAATAAAGGGATTGAGTTTATAACCATGGTTATAGGTTAAATCAGATTATCGATCCTTATTTGATTTGGGTAGTCATAATGTCTTGCTAGAGGCCACTTATGACTTATGGGCCTTATTCTCTTGGGCCTTATTCTCTTGGGCCTAATTTATTAGGCACTGAATAAATATACGTGGATATATTTATTAGGCTAGATTTAATTAAGTTGTTGGGCTTTTATTATATGAGAAATAATATAGGCCGAAACTTATTGGGCTTACATAATCCTAATGGGTTTAGGATTATGAAATTCTTATTCCTAATAGGAATGGGGATTATGGTTTCTCTATAAATAGAGAACTTATGTCTCATTAGAGATGAGACAAAAAACCCTAGCCTAGACCTAGCCGCATGTTCTTCTTCCGAGAGAAAAATTGTTCGGGCGTTCTAAAGTGTTTTAGAACATGCTAACATACATTAGCCACTGCACGGATTGTTCATCCTCGTGTGGATAGCAGTAGAGGACGTTTGTGTGTTGCAGTGTCTACAAATCTAAAAAAAAATATCAATCCGCATCAAGAGGTAATTTCGTACATGTGAAATTTTGATTATACTTCTTGTTGTGTAGTATGGTCCATTCTGCTGCCTATTGTGAATACCTGGGCCATAAGTGATCTAACAGTTTTACCCTTATGTTGCTTTTTCCTTCTAGATCTCCCATTTTACTTTATATGTTGATTAACACACAAGATCTCATCTTGGTGTTAAGACTTGATGGGTAGCTAGTCCATTAAACTACTAGCGCCGGTTTAATCACCAAATCTCCTTAAAACATCTAGAAGTGATAATATCACTATAAACTTTTTATTTGGGTGAATGTTCCCTGATACATGTTTTAGTTAATAATTCCAACATGTAGACATTGGATTAATACTCTGTAAAAATTAATTCCGATCATATCAAGAATTATAATGAAACACATACGAGTTCACCCCTCATCAAGATTGTGGTTCATAATAAGCGAATGCTTAAGTTGTGTGTTTTAAGATTAAAGTAACGACCCACTTTATTCTTGAAAACATACTTGATACCAGATTCATTTAATAATTCCATTGTCGATAGTCAACTACTATCATGATATGAAACTCATCATTTCCTTGAAGTAAACTCCTTTACTTACACGGAGATAAATCACAACACTACTGTCTAAACCATAATCAAGCAACCAACTTGATTATTCAACTATGAATCCTTTAATTTAGATTATAAATAATATACATGTTTCCTATACATCTTTATGTATATGTGTATTACTTACAAAAGAATCTTGGTACCTTATGACTAGATATATAATGCTCATTAAAACAAAACTCTTTTATTTTATAAATAAAAAATATTTCCATTACAAAAATGTAATTAAAGAAGATTAATGTACATTTAAATACACTTGCTTTCTAGGGAACTATATTTACATAACTCCAACACTCTTCATGACACATAATTGTTCTAGCTATAGACTCCTAAGTAATGAACCCGATAAGAGGCCCTGGGTATCATCTCCTTCTATTAGGAGAGGTGAATCCTTTATTAGTTACCCACTTACCTTCGAATACCAATAGATGTACCTAATCACGACCCTAAGAGTGACCTTATCTCGAGGTAATAAGAAATGATGTTAAAGCATAGGATTAGTATCCAAGATATCTTTGAGTACCTAACATTTAAGGATATTTGCACTATTGCTATGATGAGATTAATCATTGAATTTTGATAGATCGTCCATATAATAATCTCATTGCAGTTAATCTGATATACTTACTAATCTTAATAAGCATCCACATATTAACTCTAAACCTCTCATGCTTATAGTTTGGGAGATCCATTCCTTGATCATATCAAAGAGTATAACATGTGCTAGTCTATCTGGATTAATAAGGTCTTGTCTTATTAATCCTATGACTAGGGATTATTTAGATACTAACATAATTGCATATGAAAGGAATCCCGTTATTATGATCTCATCAGGATTTCCTTTATGCTATGTTTTGTATCATGGATTTCATTAATTCGATTTAAGATCAATATCAATTCATATTTAAATGAATATCAAATTAATGAAAAATGCATGTCGCATTATTAATCAAAATAAAGTTTGTACAAAAGCGTTAAAGGTTATTACTTTTAGAGCACTACTCTAAAAATATTCTCCACATTTTCATGCAATTGTGGTGAGGTAAACTCCAAGATATTCCAAAAATATTTTTCACAAAATAAAATAAAATAACAATTAGAATCAATAGGATGTTTCCCAATAAAAGCTTTTTAGATGTCTTTTAGCTAGACTCTCCTTTAACTTTTTACTCTTCTAAAATCACCATTGCGATGAGTGCAAATCCTTTTCTATAAAGAACATAAAGAAGACTTAGGTGCGCATACTACCATTAAGGAGGTAAAGTCTCATATTCAAGGTTAGGTGCTTTTATGGTAGAATGTAAAGGCTCCATTTCCCCTTTTTCCTTGAGACACCATTGTTAATAGTACACTCCTCCTCTTTTTCCTTAAGTTTTAAGGTTTTACAAGTTTTTAAAAAATTATCATTTAAGCTTTAAGGGATTCCATAATACTCATGCCTTGTAAGTCCATCCTAAAATAGTCCTCATCAAGTGCAAGAAGTCTTTTCAAATCTGACAAATTTGGAACTTAACTTGCTATTTACCTACACTAAATGGAAAATTTCCCTTAACAACATCAACCATAACACCTCCAATTACCAAGAATGATCTCCCCAAGATGATCAGGACCCTTGTATCATACCCCATCTCCACCACAGGAAAATTGATTGAAATTCTTTTTCCTACATTCATATGTAAGTCTTCAACAACTTCTATTGGGTAACATTTTACTAATTAGAGTGACTCATTCATCTATTTAAGTTCACTTATTCCTTACTTCTCAAAAATAGATAAAGGCATTAAATTTATACTATCACCTAAATTAAATAAGCAATTAATAAATTTGAAGTCACCAATTTGCCAAAAAATAGCAAAATTCTCTAGATCCTTCAACTATAAATGTAACTTCTTGTTTATGAAAGCATTACACTCCTTTATCAAACAATTTATAACATACTCCTTTATTTTATTTTTGTTAGAGGTAATCTCCTTCAAAAACTTAATGTAAAATGACATCTAAGCAAATTTTTTTACGAAGAGTATATTGATGATTTTTTGAAAATTAAACCATTGAATATATTAAAATGAAGTAGAAGTTATTGTCCATACATGTGAGTGACTAATCACAACAAAAAAAACCACCTTAAAACTATAAAACCACCATTACTAATACTAATCTATTTATCTATATTTCAAGGATAAAAATTAAAATGATAATTATAGTTTCCATAAGGTTGCAATTCTAGGTTGACATATCCTTATTGCCTCATTTTTAAAGCAATTATAATATGATCTATCAAATTCATTACTCAAGAACTTAAGATTTAGGAGTACCAACATGTTTGAAGCATCTTGAGCTTCTTTCCTTTTAGATTATGTGCATGTAAGAAATAAAATAGATCAAATAAACTATCTATGCACCTTTATTTATATCCTTAAGAACCTGTATTTAAAGAGCATATGCTTTATTTTCTTTGAAAGTTACTTACACAACCTATAGAAATATGATAAGTTTAGGAATTGAATTTCGTTTAAAGTTGCCAGTTTAGTTTAAATTGATAGTCATAAGAGTAGGGATACTCTAGTAGCTATATTAAAGTCCCATATAACCTTAATCTAACCTTTAACCTCTTGGTTTAAGAGTTCTTCTACTAGAACTATTATTATACAAGCCATTGGAGCTCTTAGTCTATAAGTAACAATCCTCTCTTCCTTTATAAGGGTGATAGCTTAGTTACTTTTACCTAGTTATTTTATTTTGACTACCACTGCTATAGCAGTGGTGAGTCTAGGTTGATCCTACACAAAGTGTTTGGTTAGCTTATGAAATGAAACTAATTAATGTTTAGGTAATGGGAGGTTTGGATTTAATAAAAAGAAAATAGAACTGGACTGATAAAAAAACAAAGTATAGAAAACATGCAAAATATAATAAAATTAGGGAATTTAGTAGGGATCTAGTTCTTTGGTTCAATCTTAGTCTATACCCTAATTAACCATAATTCATTGATTTTTTGTTATTTTATCTCTCTTAGCAATTATTGGTCTTAGATTAACAACAAGCTTTGTTAATCCCAAAAATTCCTTAGATCTTAGTTAATCACGAAGCGCTTGTTAATTAACCCTAGCTATCGGGAAACCTAGAATAATCTCTCTAAGTTTATCTAGACAACCACATTATGAATCAGAAAATAGGCCAATCTATGCAATAATCACGCAAGCTCGGATTATTTAACCTATGTTATGTTATCTTTAATGATTCAGTACCATTAGTCGCTACATATAAATAAAAAATATAACGATTATGTACTATACTCAATTTTAACAATGGGTTTTCATTAAAAACGATTCAATAGAGCATTAAAATCATCATCATTCAATACCCATTCCAGTAAACACAATATAACACAATCAATTCTTAATGAGAGAAAGAAATAACAAAATAATGAGAAAAATTCTTAACCCGGGTAGTTGGCGTCGATGTCACCTCTGAACCGATATCAGGATGCCTAGTCATCCATAAGTCTGTCAAACAAATGCTTTAGCCCTATTAAAACCATCCCCAACCGAAGCCCCCTTTTGCTCCAATGTCGTAACTCTCTCTACTTTTTTATTCACTACTCTATTCACTGATATGACAATTTAAGTTTGAGGTCCACCTAAACTATTCAATCTTCTCTTCTTTACTCACACCACTCTCCCCATTCTGCCACCTCCACTCTTCTTTCCACTGTAACTCTGATGTGACGATTTAAACTCCTAGTTTTTTGTCCACATCTACTATTTACCTCTACTATCTCCTGCAGCTCTCTTCTATTATTGAGCCAACAAGCTACATCTCTCTTCACCTCACCCACTGGGCTGTAGTTGATTTCTAGCCATGCCACCTACTTCTCTCTCATTATAGCTTAATGGGACAATTAAAGTTGGTAGTTTTTGGTTCAATTGTACCATCCCGTTCCCATACTAAGGGTTAGGACAAAGGATCATAAACCAAGATATACGAGAAATTGCAAAGAGAGATTTGAAAATGCATTTCATGTTCATACATAACATAAGCATACTTATACATGACTATTGAATTTTTTGAACACATTTCAGTAATTATACGTGCACTCATTTGTCAATTTCCAGGTATAAATAATTTTTTTAAAATGAATATGATATGAATTATAGTTTATATGTCTTGAAAGTTGATTTGGTGATAATAATTATTGATTTAGGATTTTTGGTGAAATTTAGAAAATTACGAAAAATTTGAGAATTTTTAGGACTAGAAAAAATGCCAAATGGCAAGACAATTGACAAATGATAATAGAAATAAGTATCGAATGGGAGTAGAAATTTTTGATAAATGACATTAGGATTTATTAAAAAGTGTCATAGAAAATTGGGACATAAGGGGATTAGAAATTGGAAGGCAAATGGGCAAGATATTTAAGAGACCAAAAGAGAACTATAAGGTGGTGACTGTGGTAAGTGACAAATGTCACTTGCCAAGCCACACACCTTGTTATTTTCTATTGCAAGACCATGGTTCATTTTCGTTCTTCACTTTTGGCTAAAGGTTCTACCTTTATTGTTCTTCATCTTCTTCATTTTTCTCCTCCATTTATGACATCTTCAACTTTTACCATGTTGAACCTTGCTCTCATCCTTCATTTGATACTCTCCTTTTTGTTATCAGCTCCATCTTGTCACTAAAGACCTAACCCTACCTCCTTTGAAAGGTGATGATCGTGGGATGCATGGGGGAAGCTAGGGTTACAAAATTTTGAAGAAGATTAGAGTTTAAATCAAGTAAGTAACATATTACTCTTCATGATTTGTTACATGAAACATGTTTGACGATAGTTAAACGTCAAATGACCATAAAATGGTAATATGTATATTGAGACGTGAATGAGAAAATTTGGGTATGTTTTGTCTTGCTTTTACATATATGATGATTGATAATTCATAAGAAGTTGTAGTGATGATTTAGAGATACAAAAATCATCAAAATGATGTAGAAATTGTGCAGAAAAATTTGAGTGGTAAATGGAAGTTTCGTATTATGTTTTCAATGTATATTAATATGGATTTCTTTGAATGTTATAAAGATGAACTAGAGTGAGTTTAAAGCAAAAGGAAGGCTAGTGTATTGTCTTAAAATGAGAAGAAATAAAGTGATAATTTAGAGACAAAGTAAAGTTGAAGATAAAGTTAATGTGTGCAGAAAATTGATTTGTGAATGGATGGTTTTTATGCTCTTTTTTCCTTGTATTAACGTGGATTGCTTTATGTGTTGTGGCGATGAGATAAAATGAGTTTGAAGCTAATGAAAAAGAGCATTATGGTGTCTAGAAAATGAGCTAAATTAAGTTGATAGTTAGGAATGAAATGAAGGTGAAAAATGAAGTTAAACATGTGCAAAAATTTATGATGAATGTGTATAAATATGAATGTTTTGTTTTCGGGTTAATGATCAAACATATATTAAGATTTGGTTGTAATTGATATTGAATTGCAATGGAGGTGAGAATGAAGAGAAATTGAAGTAGGAATTACAGATATACATAAGATGGGTTAGATGTAATTTCTAGCTAGAAATATGGCCAGTAAATGTTTGTTGGGTGGACATTCTCTAGAATTTCAGTGTTCCAGCTCTATTCATGTTCATTTAGAGGGACATATATGTCCGCTGGGTAGACATTCTCGGGACTTCTATAGAAATATGCAATTTTGACTCTTTTGATGGCAAAATCTCTCTTCGTAGTCTTCACAGAAGTTATAAAACTCAAAGTCCTCTTTAAAACTGCACTTGAATGACTTTAATCTGACATCCATAGTGAAAGTTATGCCTATTGTCCCAAATCATGTACATATATAAATTTTTGACTTACCAATGCTTCCCTATGACGCAATTGGACTTAATTAGGCTTGAGTGAAGCTTGAATTGAACTTAGAGTGATGCTTGGATTAAGAGACTAAATGTGTGATATAGGTGAGTTGATAATTGAGGTTACAACTTAGTGAATGAATTGTTGATATTAAAATACCTAAAGCATGAGTATAATGGGAATGAAGATGTTTATATGACTATTGTTGTGATTTAAAGGAGTTGAGTGATATGTATTAAGTAAAAGTGAATGAGATTTAGACATTATGAGAGCATATAATGCTAAAAAGAAATGACAAGTGATTGATTGATGATATTAAAATAACTAAGTTCTTTAAGCTATGAACTTAAGTGTAAGCTTGACACACATAAATAATGTTGTTAATGATTAAGTGATGTCATTAAAGAAACATACCCATCATAGTCAAATTAAGCTTGCATTATACATTACGCATGTACATATGTGTATGATTGAATGTGTATATGATCATGCAATTAATAATGTGTGTGCAATATGTGTATTGTATGATGTTTATATATAGGATAGAAAGTCAACATCTAGACATTTCTGGATCTTGGAAGCTAATGCTAACTGAAGCATACTATGAGTCAACCTAGATGGTCTTACTTTAATTGTTTGCTCTGTTTTGAAATTTTGTATTGAATTAGTATGTGATGTGAATGCACTGATTTTGGATATTAAAGGTCCGAGGCATTTGATGCATGTAAAAATCATTAGAAGTGCTCCTTAAATGTGAATTTTGACTAAATGAGTGATACTCAACTTAAATGTTGAATATCGGACCAAAGGTGCGATGATAAAAGTGAATGAGAATGTGAATGTGAAAGTGTAAAGTTGAGCACAATTGATTGACTGAATAAATGTGATTCACTTCATTACATGAATGCATGATAACATAAAGACTGTTGTGACTAGAGTAGCCACCGAAAAAGAGCTTAAAGGTCAGAAAGTGAAAAAGAGCTTAAAGCTCAAAAAGTGATTAAGAGCCAAAGGCTCACTATGTATAATGAGTCCTATATCCCCAACAGATAATGGACAGTTATTAATGAGCCCGGTATCCACCATGGATACCGGACAGTTATAGAGACTCGATCACAACAATAATAATTGAAAGTGAGTCTCATAAGCATTGCATATATATTTGTTGTGTATGTTTAAATGATTGAAACAAACTATTTGATGTGATGCTATATGTTTAAATAATAAGTGATTAAAGTGTTATGTGATGCTATATGGTTAATGGTGAAATGAAGTGTATTATATGATGACATGAAGTCTATGTGAATCTGAAGCATGGATTGATGTGTTATGTGATTGAGTGAGCCATTGAGGATGGTCCGCTAAATGAGTTGCTAAAACTCACCCCAAAATTTGCAACCTATTTTTCAGGCTCAAAAGAGACACCCAATTAGACCAATTGGAGTCTAACCACTAGTTTTGAGTAAGAGATAGAGGTCAAGATCAGTTGGTGTCTATATATATTTTTTACAAATTTAGTATCAAATATTGTATTCCGCAAGATTCATTTATTGTAAAAAAATGAATTAAGTTTGTAATAACAGTTATGATCAAATACATTTTGTATTTGTAGTGGGCTCAAAATATTATTAAAATTCTAATAATTTGTTTAATGTTTGATCAAATGTGAGTTATAATGGAAATTGTAATTGGTGATGTTTTGAATAAAATAGGCCATTAATGATTATTGGTTTAAAAGAAATACATATGATGTTTGAGAAAAATTTGTAATGAGTTCTGTTTGACTACTCTAACTCACCACTTTTATATGGTTTGTGTTTGAATGTCCTCGGGATTTATGGATATGTGCACGGTGGAAATGGGGTGATAGAATGTTTGGTATTAGAGCCCAGGCCTAGTGAAACATGGCCATTTTTTTAGAATATGTTTCAGAACACATGCATCATAAAATGTCATAGCAGGTAGTAGCAACTGATCCCTGTTCTTATTCGCATTTACACGAGTCACATGTATGAGCATTTGTTTTGAGTTTAAGCTAATAGAAATAGTGAAAAGGATGATGATTTATTAGAATTTGAGAAAATGAAAGTCTTTGAATATCTAGAAATAAGAAATAATACATGGTTAGATATGATAGACAAAGATTTAGTGCATTGGTATTGGTGAATGTATTATTGAATATGATATTGATATTGTACTGTGCTGACATATCCTTAGTGATATAGATGTGAATGCATTATCATAGATTGGTTGAGGAAAATAAAGATACAAGTAAAAATGATGAGATTTAAAGCGTATAAGTAAAGTGAAAGAAAACAAAATTTTACTATGACATTGAGAGGTTGAACTTGGAACTGTAATAGTTATTTGATTAATGTGACAAGAGATATGATTTAGCACAAGAACCTATCACTGGAATTGAGAACAGAACTTCATGATGATTATGCTTCTAAAATTTTGAATTGACTGAGAACTTATGTATGTAAGATGTAATAAAGCATAAATGGAAAATGAGATGAATGATAGCGACATATATAAAAGTTTTAAAGGTTAAGTTGACAAGTTATTATGAATACATATCTGATAATGTGATCATAGTGAGATGTGATATTATTAAGTACTTATGTATTATATGCTTGGATATGAAATAGGAACTGATCTATGACTTATTGAATGCTTTTAAGTTTTAATCCCCATAGTTAAAATTTTAAGATGAATCAGAGTAGCGCATGATTAAGATGAATCAGAGTAGCGCATAAAAACATTTATAATGATCAATTGGAGATAGATTGAGAGTGTAAATGATGTTGCCATATATGATGGACTCAAGGAAAAAGAATCAGGGCACGATTGTGGCCAAGATTAATTGTTCTATCACGATCATGGGAAGGTCTACCACGATCGTGGGCAGAAAGAGAGAAATGTTATTTAGAATTAATTGAGATCGAAGTGTCATTATTATGAGGTGTTTATTGGTGACTTTTCAAAAAATACATCTCTAAATAAGATGTAATAATTTTGTTAATACGGATCAAAGCATAAGAGTAAATGAATATGTCTCCTATTTTACTGAGCTTCATTATATATAATCTTCAGATCATGTTAGGTATCATAGTAATTGATCTTATTAAGGCATTAGTAAAGTCTAAAAAGTGATAATGAATGTAGTTAATTGATAAAGAGTATGTAGAGAGTTTAGATGATTGAGAAGAGAAATTTTTTTTAGAAGAGAATTTAACTGAATTAGGTTAAGTAGACAAGATGGTTTACTTCTAATAATGAACGATGATGGAACAAATCAGAAATGAATATTGGAGTCTCATTTCTGACCGAGACTCAGGCATATCAAGTCGAATATGCTACTGAGAGTGAATGCGTTCTCTTTGATGTATAGTAGCCAACTATATTTTTAGGTTTATGGAATTAGGATGATGTTATTCCGATTGCTATTGATAATGCCAACGGAACTTAGGTCTACAATGTGCCCCATATTTGTACATTCAGAAGATACAAGTTCGATTTGATATATGCGTTTCGAAAAAAATTGATGTTTATGAGTAAATTGAAATGTATGGAGAAACTAGTATGAATGAACAAACGTTATAATATGTTAATGAGAAATTAGAGGAAATTGAATGAATGGAGAAAGTAATTCGAGAAACCCCATTTAAGGAACTAGTTACTTAAGAATTTTGAGAACTAATTATGGGCACATTGTGTTTTAGAGATACCTTTTAGGTTGATAAATGCCCTAGATAGTAGTCATGGCAATAATGAATAAAGTGTTCCATCTTTTCTTGGATCAATTAATGACTTTGATCATAAGATGATAATTGAGTATATTCGAAAAGTTGAAAGGAATATTTTGAGTACTTAAGGTATATCTTATAGATCATGAAGTAGAAACAATTATATGTCAAATTTAATAAGAGTGAGTCTTAGCTTGATCAAGTAGTATGTTGGGTCATATAGTACCTAAACATGGCATATTGGGAAACCGCAAGAAAATAGAGGTAATGAAGAAGTGAGAAACTTCGAGAAATACCTACGAGATCTGCATTTTTCTAGAAATAGCTAGATAGTGGATGCTATTAGAGGTTTTCAAGGAGATTTTACTGATCTTGAAAATATGTTATTTAGATGGACCAATTAATGTAAAAAGAATTTTGAGGAATTAAAAATACCAATGTAATTATATCATCTGGATTTGGAGATTTTGTAGTATATAATGATGTTTCACACCAGAGATTAGGATGTAATCCAACGCAGCATAATAAAGTAATTTTGTATACATCTAGACAATTAAAGCTTCATGAGTTGATTATTTGATATATGATTTAGAATTTGTTGCAATAGTAATTGCCTTGACAATTTGAAGAGACTATATGTAGGGTGAAACATTCCAGATGTCTATATATATACAAATTATTAAAGTTTGAGGAAATTGTTAGGTTTGAAAGTGTTAAGTGCGAGACAGAGAGAATGAATAGAATTCTTGAAAGATTGGGGTTGTACAAATGAGTATTAACCAGTAAATCTACGGTTGTATCTAATGCATAGAGCAAAAAATCCAATAGCAGTGTAGCAAGAATTTGGATATACAGGTTACTAAACCTAGTGGAATAAAGAATATAAAATGTCAAGTTGAATTTTGGGCAAATCAAAGTATTATTAGATATTGAATTTAAGATCAGTTTCAAATGAAAAGATTAGAAAAGTCCAAAGTGAGGATCTAGAAATTGTGAATCATATTAAAAATTGGAAATGAATCCAAATTTTGAGTTTGAACAAGAAAAAAGATATTTTGTGATTGTAGAAAAAAGTATGTGTACCTGATATAGATGATTGAGCAAAGAGATTGTTAGAGAAAACACAAATAACAACCTATACTATACATACTAGTAAGAATACACCAAAATAACATTTAATGGCTAGGGATATAGAAGCAAGTGGCTGAATGTGTGACTGTGAGTTTGACTTGCCAACAGTCTTAACTATTGGAGATATGATTAGAGCTTATATTTTGGAGATCTTAGGAACATGTCATAAAAATAAAGTTCTGATTGAAATTGATTATGACAATCATTATCCAGTAGCATTAGTATGATGTTGAGGCATTATATGATAGGAAGTATTGGACCCCGTTTCAGGAGCCGAACTATCCGCATTATCATAAGACATAAATGTGTTATCTCATAGTTTATTTCCATGGGATCTCCGTGACCAAAACTAGTCCAGAAAGTGAATAACAAATTTAATTCTTTAGAACACTTGTAGCTCCATGTCTCTAGTTTATTTTGAAATAATAATCGTCTCATTCGGAGCTTTACAGATCAAGATATGATTAAAATACCGAAGTATGTTCAGTAAAACAACCATTCCTGCTCTTCTAGTCATTTCCCTCACTTTCCCTCCATCAATCTTTTTTGAATCAACCCCAATGGATACCCAAAATTTTATGGAGAGATAGATAAATATGTTAGGAATCTATTAATTCAAAAATCACTTCATTTGGAGGTCGGATGATGAAGGTATGGCCAAAAGAGTCAACTATGATTATGTCCTCAATCATATTATACCTATCTTGGGACATTTGACATAACTTTCACTAAATATATCATATTTTGGTTGTTCTAGGACCGTTTCAAAGGGAACTTCGAGATCTACAACTATCATGAAGACCTTGAAGAAACATTTTGCCATCTAGAGGGTCAAAATAAGGCAATTTTGTCTAAAATGAAGTAATTATGTCTGAAATGGTTCAGACAAATTAGTCTAAGACAATCCAGACTAAGACGATCAAGACTAAGACGATTCAGACTAACATGATCCAGACTAAGACAATTTAGACTAAGATGATCCAGACTAAGATAATCCCAACAATACAACTAAACATATCAAGCTCCCTCCAAATCATCTCCAATGATTCCTACATCCACTCTAACATCACTTTCAGTAATAATCTTCCCAGTTTCACTTCTTTTAATGTATTGTCCTTCCTTAAACATTCAATTACCAAATTGATTTCATTAAACTTCCAAATCTCATCTCCATTGATTCATCACGTACAACAAATCCTCACCTTTCACTCTAGCTATCCTATATGCTTCCTGTGCAGCATTACTAACTTATAATGATCATATCTCCCAATCCCAACTTCCAAAAATTTCATACTTTATATCATTGGAAAGTTAGAAAGATAATCTATAACTTTCATGAAGACATCTTTGGCTAATTCTACCTAAATTGATACAGTTTTTTCTTTGAGTTCAGAATACAATTTTTACACCTATGAAAGCTTGCAAAATGCAATATCTCTTCATATCAATTAAACTACTAAGTACTTTTATTAAATTCTTGAATCTCACCTTAAATAATTAATCCGATACAACCTTTCCAATCTCTAACATGCTATTCTAAAACAAACAACAATTTGCAATCTCAACGAAGAAGAATATGCACTTAACCATTCCACTTCCATAACCATCATACTCAACCCGTAAAATAACATCATCATACTCAAAAGCAAATCCTCAAATTATCATTCTCATTGCTAAGCAAAGTAAATATTTGAACAAGCTTTACTTACATATCAATATACACATCACTAACTTAAATCAAAATGCCAAGGATGCTCATGTTTGATATGCCTATAAAGCTATCCAAAATGTTCACTAACTTAGTACAAAAGTCTCTAACTATCTTGGAGTTTCCAATGCCTTGCAAGGATTGCTATCCATCTCGTTCTGCATATGAGAAGTGGAAAAAGGATGGGTTGAGCTACACAGCTCCATGGCTAATGCATTTATAGCCATTAGCAATCGACCACAATTCAAGCATATGCACATGTATAGCTAGCAATTCAAGCATTCTCAATCTATTCTAACAATTCAAGCATTAATCAATTTAGCTCAAAATTCATAACACAATACATAGATTTTAGTCATCAAACACAATAATCAATTGCATCATACTTGACAATTCAAAGATGCAGTGCACAAACAAATTGCTCGAGAGTTCCGTGAAATGAAATGAAGAAACCGAAGTTTACGCTATGAACAAAACGAGTCCGATTTCTTAGGCTATAGGTCAGCCTGGACGTGACTAACGAAACGAGTTCCTCTCTTACCCATTCGCAAAGAAATTTTATGCTCAACACAATCAATCACAAATCCATAATCTCATGTTTCTTTTACTTTTTCTTCTTTCCTTTTATACAAATATCATAACCTTTTTCAAGGCATAACATAATCATAATTCATCATGCATTTTCAAACATTCACAACGATTTCAATTTCAAGCAAATCAAATGCAAGAAAATCAACATACACACACATAGGAAAGAATTTGCCCAACTACACAATAACTATGAATACATTACCCACCTAAATCGTTTGCAAAAAATCCAACTCAAGGTTGTCTTTCCTCTTGCTCTTGGGTAGGATTCTTTTGGTTTCCTAAAACAACTAAGGTTTCATTCAAAATAACATTCTAATAAAATTCATAAACTTCAATAATCACAAAAAATGCAATAAAAACAAATTAAGCTCAAACCTAACCTACCCATAGTCCATATAGGTCCAAGACCTAGTTTAGAAACCCTAGGAATCAAATGGGTTCCTTCTTCCTCTTCTTTGAACACAACACCCGCTCTCTCTCTAATCCATCCATTTTCATCACGGCCAGTTTCTGTAATAAAGTAAGAAGAAAAGATGATTAACTTACCTTAACAAGCTTGATTTCTCTTATTCCCACGTTTTCATCTTCTTCTCTAACTTCTCTCTCTTCTCTTCTCTTTTACAACTCTCTCTTCTCTTCTTCTAAATTTTATGACAATTTTTATCCTTGGTCTCCCAATTATGCCCTCATCATTTAATACAATATCCATTTACCCCTCCTTTTGTCTTTATCTACTAATTCCTTAAGCTAACTCAATTCTAACATTCCCCTATTAATTTTAATTTAATTCTAATCTCTATTCATGCTTACTAAACTGAATGACCTAATTATAAGATAAATAAATAAACAAACAAATCGTAATTAAATAATTAAACAAATAAATCGAAAATAATTGAAATTTTTTTGGGCCCAACAATTATCCCCCCTAAAAGAATTTTGTTCTCGAAATTCTTACTTGAGTCCATGAAGAGATGTGGATAGTTCTCCTTCATTGCTTCCAAAGACTCCCATGTTGCCTCTTCCGTCGAATGGTTCTTCCATAAGACTTTAACCAACTTCACAACCTTGTTTCTCAAAATCTTTTCCTTCGAATCTAAGATCCCCTCTGGTTGCTCCTCATACATCAAATCCTCCCTTAATTGGACCTCTAATGGTTGAACTATGTGTGAAGGATCTGGTCGACACTTCCTTAACATCGATACATGGAAGACATTGTGAATCTTAGACAATTCTGGTGGCGAGGCTAACTTATAGGCTAAAGGCCTAATCTTCTCAAAGATCTCTTAAGGGCCTATGTATATTGGACTAAGCTTTCCCTTATTACCAAACCTCAAAGAAACACTTTATCTCTAACTTCAAATTCCATCTCCCATCTATATGCATCTGTATAACTTTTCATCCTATCTTGAGCTGCTTTAAGTCTCTCTTTCACCAATTTAATCTTATCAACTGTGACTTTCACCAATTTAGGCCCTAAAAGCCTCCTTTCACCTTCCTTATCCTAACAAATAGGAGTTCTACAACTCCTACCATACAAGGCTTCATAAGGTGCTATTTAAATTCCCAAGTGATAGGAATTATTATAGGCGAATTCAATTAATGGCAAATGATCATCCTATGAGCCTTTGAAATCCATAACACAAGCTCTCAACATTGCCTCCAAAGTCCTGATTGTTCTCTTCGATTGTCCATTAGTCTGTCGATGGAAAGTTGTACTAAAGTGCAACGTAGTTCCTAAAGCCTCCTATATGCTTTCCCAAAATCTGGAGGTGAACCTGGGATCTCTATGTGAGGCTATAGAACTCGGAATCCTGTGAAACCTAATTATCTCATCTATATATTTCTTGGCCAATGTATTCAAAGAATCCATCTGTTTAATTGGTAAGAAATGTACTAACTTAGCCTATAAACAATCACCCATATTGCATCATGCTTCTTGTTAGTTCTTGGCAATCCAATCAAGAAATCCATCGTAATCTTCTCCCATTTCCATTCAAGAATCGATAAAGGTTTAAGCTTACTGATAGGTGCTTGATGTTTTGCTTTAACTTGCTGAAACACTAAGCATCTTTTAACATACTCTGCAACATCTTTTTTCATTCCTTTCCACCAAAAGTGTTCTTTTAATTCTTTATACATTCTTGTACTTCCTAGGTGCATTGTGTGCCTCATCAAGAATCTCATCTTTCAACTCTTGCATATTAGGAATACATAGTCTGTTACCTACCACCATCAATCCATCTTCCCTTACCTTTATTTTAGAAGGTTTACCATTTTTAATCTCTTCTCTAAGCTTGCTCAAATACTCATCTTGCTTCTGCAGTTCCTTAATCTTCTCATTCAACACTAGCCTTACTCTAAAATTAGCCAATACACACTAGATTCAACTTGTCTCAATGTCACCTTAAGTTTGGCTAATTCATTTAACAAAGGAAGATACACTGTCTCCACATATGCCATAGTTGATTTTCTACACAATGCATCTGCTATTACATTAGCTTTCCCTGGATGATATTCTATCGTCAAGTCATAACCCTTTAATAGCTCTAACCATCTTCTCTGTCTCAAATTCAACTTTTTCTGGCTCATCAGGTACTTGAGACTTTTGTGGTTTGTAAACACCCTGGTGGTGACTACATATAAGTAGTGTCTCCATATTTTCAATACAAAGATTATAGCATCTAACTCCAAGCCATGTGTAGGATAATTCATCTCATAAGGTTTCGACTATCTAGAAGCATAGGCAATCACTTTATCTCCTTACATCAACACATACCCTAATCCCTTCCTCGAGGCCTAACTATACATTATGTATTCATCACTACTAGAAGGCAAAGCCAAAATTGGTTCAGATGTGAGCCTATTCTTCAATTCCTCAAAACAGTTCTGGCACTCCTCTGTCCAAAAAAACTTTTGATTCTTCCTTGTCAATTTGGGAAGTGGAGCTGCTATCATAGAAAAGCACTCCATAAACCTTCTATAATACCCAGCTAAGCCCAAGAAACTTCTCACGTCAACTACATTCTTAGATGCTTCCCATTTCATAACCGTTTCTATCTTCCTCAAATCCACATGTACTCCTTGCTCCGAAATTACGTGTCTAAGAAATTCCTCTTTCTTTACCCAAAATTCACATTTGTCAAATTTGGCATATAACTCTTCCTTCCTCAATGTCTTCAAGGCAGTCCTCAAATGTTCCTCATGCTCTTTGTCACTCTTGAAATAAACCAATATGTCATCAATGAAGACTATGACAAATCGGTCTAAGAAAGGCTTGAAGACTCTATTTATTAAGTCCATAAAGGCTACAGAGGCATTCGTTAATCCAAAAGACATAATTAAGAACTCAAAGTCCACATGCCGTGTTCTAAAAGCAGTCTTTGACACATCAGACTCCTTTATCCTCAACTAGTGATAACTTGATCTCAAATCTATCTTAGAAAAGAAACTTGTCCCTTGCAATTGGTCAAAAAAATCATCTATGCATGGAAGTGAATATCTATTCTTGATAGTTACATGATTAAGCTTCCAGTAGAACACACACATTCTTAACAATCTATTCTTCTTCTTCACAAAAAAGACCGGAGCTCCCCAAGGTGAAGAGCTAGGCCTAATGTACCCCTTCTCCAACAACTCTTCCAATTGCTCCTTAAGCTACTTCAATTCCTTCAGAGCCATTCTATAAGGAGGAATCGATATTTGTGCAGTACCTGGAAGAAGCTTAATGGGAAACTTAATTTTCCTAGGGGTGGTAGTCCTGGTAATTCCTCAGGAATGACATCCGAGAATTCCATGACTACAGGAATACCTTCTAACATTCCTCTATCTGCCTTCGTGTTTACCATATAGGCCAAAAATGCTTCACACCCTTTCTTTATTATCTTTTCTGCTATCAGAGCCAAAACAATTCGAGGCAGACTTGCTTTCTTGTCTCCCATAAGCACTACCATTCTACCTTCCTCCAATTTGAACTTCACTATCTTCTGTTTGTAATCCAAATAGGCATTATACTTTTCTAACGTATCCATGCCCAGTATCACATCTAATTCCCCCATCTTCAATGGCATTAGATCCACCACTAAGTGTTCCCCCACCAATGCGTACTTCACAATCTCTATAGACTTGACTGATAATAATATACTGGCCGATTGGAGTACTAACCATCAAAGGAGCATCTAATGGGCTCAGTTCTCTGCCATGCACCATTCTACTTGATGGAATAAACAAATGGGTAGAACCCAAATTAATCAAAACAACAATATTATCATCAAATAATGTAATTATCATCAAATAATGTAACTATACCAGTTACAACTTCTGGAGCAATTTCTGCGTCCTCCTATGATATTGAAAATCCTCTAGTTGGTGCTTGCCCCCTCGGTCTTCGTGGGGGTTTCACCTTCTTGGTCACATTAGAACTGCCCACTTTAGTTGTTGTCTTCTGTCCCCCAGTCTTAGCCCTCCTTGAAGCTTGCATATAAGTTTTCTCCTGTCTTGCATACTAAGGGCACTCTCTAGCCATGTGCCCTTTTTCCCCACAGTTGAAGCAAGCTCTTGTCAATTGGTAGCACTCCCCTCTCCTGTAGTGATCTCATTTGGGGATGGACGGCTTATCTCCCCCTCCCTTTCTACTGCCTCCAGTCATTGAGGCCTGCTGAGAAATGGTTCTCAACTGCCTAGATCTACTTACACCGCTGCTCCTGTCCTTAGACTGCATAGGGAAAGTCCTAGCATTCCTTTCTGATATAGGAGTAGCACCTCCCCTCCTAAACTATTTTTTCCCTTTCTCTTTCTATTCACTACACTCATGATGTTCTCCACATTCTCGATCCTTAGCGCTACTTCAACCAACTGCTAGAAATCACAAAATTTCTATGCTACTACCTTTTCTCTAATGGCCAAATGCAATCCTGATTCAAATCTACGGCACTAAGCCACCTCACTCATCATCATCTCAGCTGCATATCTGGATAGCTACGCCGGCACTCATACTCTGTCACTGTCATCTCCCCCTACGTAAGACTCAGAAATTCCATTTGCTTCTGTTTAATATACGCTTCAGACAAATACTTCTTCTTATACACTGCTAAGAAATCTTTCTATGTGAGCATTGACAGTTTCAACTTTCTCCCTGGCACAGTCTCCCACCAATGCAGAGCATCTCCCTATAGCAAGTTTCCAACATACACAAATTTCTCATCATCCTCATAATCCATCTAATCCACTATCCTCTTGGTCTTTCTCAACCAAGTCTCAACTTCTTTTAGATCTGTTGTCCCATAGAAATCCACTACTCCATACTTCCTCAGCTTGTCAAACTACTTCCCCTTCTTAGTTGGGGCCAGAGTAGAAGTTTTTGGAATCTACCTTATAGCCTAAACAAATGCCTGAGCAAATGCCTAAAACATCTTTAGATCTAATGACGTAGGCACTTGTTCTTACGGAAGAAGAGACTCTTGCATCTGTGATCGAACGAGCTCACTACCTTGCCCTACAAACCTCAGCAATTCCTGAGGCTATGGACTCATCAGTACTCTCCTCTCTTAGCAGAGAGCCAGGTGCAATTGATACTTACAAAACTCCTTATGTCCTTCTGCGAGGTGGCATCTTACTCCTTTAATTAAATCACTAACGATTAGCTTACATTTCATTTTATTCCTATTCCTACATGCATGCATGAAATGAATGTCACTTAATACAATCAATCAATTTACAATCCAAACAATTTATCACACAGCATAACAATTCATACCACTATGCATTCTAAGCCTAGGAAAAACCTAAGCTCTGATACCACAAGATGTTGGATCCCGTTTCCGGAGCCCAACTGTTCGGAATATCAAAAGACGTGAACGTATTATCCTCTAAGGCTATTTCCATAGGATCTCCCTAGCCAAAACTAGTATAGAAAGTGGAATCACAAATTCACTTCTTCAGAAAGATTGTAGCTCCCAGTCTCTAGTTTATTTTGAAGCAATAATCGTCTCATTCAGAGCTCTATGGATTAAGATATGATTAAAATACTGAAGTATGTTAATTGAAACAACCAATTCATGCTCCTCCAATCATTTCCCTCACTTTATCTCTATCGATCTTTTTCAATCAACCATAATGGATACCTAAAACTTTATGGAGAGATAGAGAAATATGTTAGGAATATATTAATTCAAAAATCACTCTATTTGGAGGTCGGATGATGAAGTTATGGCCAAAAGAGTCAACCATGATTATGTCCTCAATCATATTGTACCTATCTTGGGAAAATTGGCATAACATTCACTAGAGATATCTGTGTTTGGTAATTTTAGTACGGTTTTGAAGAGAACATCGAGATATACAACTTTCATGAAGGTGATGAAGAAAAATTTTGCCATTAAAAGGGTCAAAACAAGAGATTTTTGTCTCATATGAAGTAATTAAGTCTAAAATGGATCAGACGAATCAGTCTAAGGCGAATCAGTATAAGACGATCCAGATTAAGATGATTCAGACTAAGACAATCCAGACTAAGATGATCTAGACTAAGATGGTCCAAACTATGATGACCCAGACTAAGACAATTCCAACAGTACAACCGAACATTCCAAGCTCCCTCTAAAGTATCTCCAATGATTCCTACATCCACTCTAACATCAATTTCAGTAATAATCTTCCCAATTTCACTTCTTCTAATGCAATGTCCCTCCTTAAACATTCAATTACCAAATAGATTTCATTAAACTCTCAAATCTCAACTCCATTGATTCGTCACGTACAACAAATTCTCACCTTTCACTGTAGCTATCCTATATGCATCCTATGTAGCATTACTAACTTATAATGATCATATCTCCTAATCCCAACTTTCAAAAATTTCATACTTTATATCATTGAAAAGATAGAAAGATAATCTACAATTACATGGAGAAAACATTGCTTAATTCTACCTAAATCGATACAATTTTTCCTTTGAGTTTAGAACATAATTTCTACACCTATAAAAGCTTGCAAAATGCAATATCTCTTCATATCAATTCAACTACTAAGTGTTGGAGTTATGTAAATATAGTGCCCTGAAAAGCAAGTGTATTTACATGTACCTTAATCTTCTTCAGTTACAGTTTCGTAATGGAAATATTTATTATTAATAAAATAAAAGAGTTT
>JAOSBO010186501.1:0-22835 GCA_027563915.1 Erythroxylum rotundifolium
GGTCGCTTTTCTAAGTTGCTTAGCAGTCTTTTCTATCTCTGGATCAAACAATAAATCACCTGCAGAAACACAATGTCACATGCAAACAACTAGAAAAATGATTAGCGACACAAACAAACAAAAACTTAAACATTGGTCCCTAGCAACGGTGCCAAAATTTGATGGCGTGTCAAACCAGCAAAAACAAATTCCTACTCTAAAACACTTGAATAAGTAAAGTGGTGTATAGGGTCGAACCAAAGAGACCAATGTAGCAATTGATTATTTGTGTAAAAACCATAAAAATAAAAATAAAAATAAAAAGAATTGATTTGGGATGATTAATTTTAGAACACAAAATCATGCAGTAATCACGCAAAAAGAAATTAAAAATAAAGATTGAAAACAATATAATGAAAAGCCTAGCCAAGGTACTCCTCCGTTTGATACTGTAATTCGATCATAGACTTAAAAATATAAATTTCGTTCATTCTTATGGACAAAGTTATAGCAGACAATGAATAGCACATATCAACCAATCCAATCGTAATTATTCGATAACCTCGAGTAAAGCTCTGCAGATTATTACCCTAACCAATTAGACAATTCCCGAGTAAAGCTCAGCAGAATATAATATATGGTATCCGTAGGCTCTAATGGACCCTTGTCTTAGTCAACAAAATCGAAAAAGTCGCAGTCTATTTAGACTAAATTATTTAATCTCATTAATTTCTTAATTGAAATTAATTTGCCATTTCAATAGACAGCAATCACGGATTAACTAATTTATTCGGCAATTTATTACCAAGTCAATCAATCAACAGGCCTAATTAATCAACAAACCCAACAATAATAAATCGATTAAAGCGCAAAGATTAAACAAACATAAGAAATAAACGAAAACAATTAAATCAAAGGAGTCTCACGAACTACATATATCAAACGTAAAGTACCTTGTCTAGATTAAAAGATTAGCCACATATAGCAATATTAAAAGATAATGTTGTTAGAGAATTGTTGTCTTCTTTCCATCCACAAAAAGCTACTACCATCCCACTATTCTAAATTTGATTATCAAAAATCGTCCTTCTAAGAATTGCTGGTTGTAAAAACATTCTCTTTTTCTAAGTGCTATCATCGTCGTCCACTTCTCTAGCTGATTCTAAAATCATGTTCTTTTCTAAAAGTATTGCCGCTGTTCTATTCTATTTCAAGACTGATTGTGAAAGTCGTCCTTGTCTCAAGTTTTTGCCGCCATCCCTTCCTTCAGCTAATTTTAAAAATCATTCTTCTTGCCAAAAAGTGAGTCTACCAAGTCCCTCTAAAAAGTGCTGCTACCGTCAATCTCCTTAGTCAGTCCCAGTCAGTCCAATTTTCTCTAGGTTTCCTTTCTTTCAATAAATGAAGTAGGCCCCCTATTGGTCTAGATTTTTCTCTTTTCAATAAACAAAGTGGGGTCCAATTAAATATCAAAATAAAGCTCCCATAGGTTACAAGATAATTTGACTTCGTCCATTAAAAAGTGTTGTGTCATTCACGTCCAAATCCCAAGGTAATTAATCTGAAATTCGCAGGTAGCAATCTGCCAGCGTTGTGTCACCTTTAACATAGTCATGTTGAAGTTCTTTCCAGTTCCAGATGAGCCAAATTCACTCCAAATCACATCACTTTGGTGTTTCATCACCTAGAACATACAAAGACATAGATTACAATAGAAACACAAGCAAAACATCACATAAGCCAATCAAAAGAACATGAAACACACAAAATTAACATGCACAAAATGCAAGCTATCAGTTATTAAGGAAGAAACAGAGTAATTCACCTTCATATGGGACAAACTATTGGATTTTATGAGGAATTTTGTTATTCCTTACTTTGTTGACAGTTCAATCGAAAGAAGGACATTATTAAGCCTAATTGGTTTTTAGAATGTTATTAACATCGCCTTTCTGATTATTCTACAATTTGTAGCTTACGTACAAGCTACAAAGTTGATATTGAATAAAAAGGGTGGAAGCAAGCCGCTCATAATTGATCCCAGTTGAGTTTCTAATGATACAAGATTAAGTTAATGACCATAAATTAGCATGTTTAATAGTTAGATTTAAATTGTTGTGTAGTTAGGATTTTTTAAAATTCTTAAATAAATTTTAAATGATTTGGAATGGTTTGGATTGCTATATCTTTTGCTCTCTTGAATCACTTATTAGATAGGGAGACACTCTCGACGTTAAGCAGATCTGATCTTAACACTATCGCCATCACCACCTCCATTTTTATAAGATTTATGCTTAACCTAATTGTTTTTAATTTTTTCTCAAATTAGTCTGCAGTTCTATTATCTTTATTTTTCATGTTTATTATTTTCTATTTACTTTCATTTCTGTTGTTTCTTTTCTTTTATGTGCATGTCTGTGTTCCCTTCTCACATTGAGGACAACGTATTGTTCACGTGTGGGGAGGGATTCTGTGTTTTGCTTTTATATGTGAATTTTGCATATTGTATGATAGTGTTAGATTGCAATGGCAAAGTGTGTGAATATGACAATGGCTTAGATTGAGTGAAATTTTTTTAATTTTGGACATAGTCTATTAGGGTGTGAACGATCATAAGCCTGCAGAATTAGTGAATTAGGGGTCCTTTGGATAAAGATACAACCTAATTAGGACTTAGGGTAAATTTAGTAGCCTCTAGATTGTCACATTCATTAATAATTTGAGGCCTTTTAGCTTAAGTAGCTTAACTAGTATTTTCATGAAAACGAATAGCTAAAAGCAATAAGGTAGGCAAGAAATTTTTTTAAAAAAATTTATTGGTTAAATAAATGGCTATTCCACTGACCTTTGGGTTATGAATAGAGCTACTAGCCAGTTGAAAACGTGATAATAGCTGAGTAATCGTATTGACATGTATCACAAATGTGTGCCTTCGCATAAAAAGGCTATAATGACGTTTCAATCAAGCTGTTTAATGAATGACTTAGTTGAGTAACCGGATTGACATTCATCACAAATGTTTGTCACCGAGTAAAAGACTAAGTCTCAGTTTAATAATAATAAAAAATATGTGTTTAAATAAAGACCTACCAGACTTGTGACGAGCTTGAATTTTCAAGGAATATACTTAGGAATAGTTACGAAGTCTGAGGGACCAAAAAGTTATTAACGTGTGTGTTCAATTGAAAAGGGTAGATAAGTTAACATTTGGGTCTTAATTTACTTGTATATTTAGTTCAAAGCCCTTAGAAACATATTTTGCAGGGTAATGATTTGACATAAATTAAAAGATTTTGTCCAAAATTAATTTTATTTCATGAAGATTAGAGTCGTTGCCTCATTATTGCATTGCGTGTTTTGTGTTGTTATATGTTTGTTGTTTTGTTTGCTCGAGAACAAGTAAACGCTTAAGTGTGGGAATGTTGATAGTTGTATTTTGCATAATGTTTTAGGGTGTGATTGTTATATAATTTGTGTGAATTTGAGTGTTAAGTATGCATTTAGGGTGTAATTATGTTAGTTTATGTGTTTAAGTGTTTTTATAGGTTAGTTTGAACCTTTGAGTTTAATTGTTATATTTTTAAGGTACCTTGATGTGTGTGCTAATGTTGTAGGGAAAATAGAAAAGAACGGTGAAGATTTAAAGAGTTTTGGACCAAAGGACATCTGCCACAATCGTGCACATTGAGTGATTTTTCGGACTGTTTCGACCTCGAATTTGACCTAGGGCTTCCATATAATAGATAGAACATTACATAGTAGCCACCAAAGACAAGGAGAGTGAAAGAGTCATGCAAAAACAGTGAGATTTTGCAAAAATCAGAGAGAGACCTAAAGAGAGATCAAGCAATTGAAGAAGGAGACAAAGGAAGAGCGACACGGAGATACGTTTAATGGGACATGCTTCCTAGAACAAGTGGTTTCTCACAATCACGACCTCTGAGATTCATTCCAACATTATTTTTCTATTTTTATTTCAATTTCATTGATGTATGAGATTTAGATATTGATTGGGAAATTATGTCGTTAAATGTTGATTTTTTGTCTAAACTCAACTTTGGGTTTTTGTTCTTGAGATTGATAAAGTTTATTTGTTGTGTCTATTCGTTTTAATTGTGATTCAATTTCGATTCTTCATAACGTGGTAACAAATTGAAAGGGTGAGCCAACTGAAAATCATTGTTTTAAGATAATGAGAGTTAGGTAAATCTATAGGTAGATAGTTGAATCAAACTGATAGAGTTGTGTAATGAGAGATCGAGCATAGATTCCTAATAGGTTAATAGAAAGCTTAGAGATAATTTAGGTTTTGGCTCAATCATAAATTGAGAGATTGCGATTCCATAATTTAAATTAGAGATTATCAATTAGGGTTAAGAATTACAACTTGAGAGCTAGTAATTCACCCTAGGACCCTCTAGACCAGTTAAATCAGAAACTACATAATTGGGTAGATTTTCTTTAGTTTCGAATTAAATCCCCCTTTCTCTTAATTGGTCATTTCTAGGTTGATTTTCAGATTATTTGTGTGAGTTGACTATTTTGTGACTTTTTTGTACTTTAATTTCTCATATTTGATTATCGATTAATTTTAATTTCTACAGTAGTTGTTTAATTAGGTATTACGAACTTAGTTGCCTTTAGATTTTAGGACTAGTTTCCTTCCTCGTGGGATCAACATCTTAGATACTACGTGAATGATTTGTGCGCTTGTGGTAATTACCAAGGTTATAAATAGTAAATCCCTATGTTTGGGTGAAAAATAGATCCCTTTTAGTATGGACCTGGTCCATATCGGCCTTGTGATGGGGAAGCCTGATATGGAAGCTATACATATAGGTTAAGGTCTCCTACAGTTGCTCATATCAATCGTAAGCATACAGAATCTCTAACCCGTTAAGAGAGCTTGCATATTGAGAAAACTGTAGAAAGGCCTAGACCACATGTTGGTGAATACTTTCCATAAAGGTCTCGGGAGATTGGAGCTAGTTTTAATCCTTTCATAACCAGTCCTGGGTACGTAATAAGGTCTGTTCTAAGTATTACAAGATCTAATAAAATTTTGGAAATGGAAGAGTAGTTGAAGTTACTTTGTAGGTGAATGGAAGTTGAATTCAAGAAGAAGGCAAGTCATTTGAATGAAAGTGACGCAGAATCAAAACATTGCGTTCCATTCCAAAATGAAATATTGGAACTCACCTTCAGTTTTTAAAATTACAAGTGGTCACATAGTAGGTCCCACTTTAAAAATTGTTTATAAAAAATTGCACATTAGGAAAAAATTTTCCACGTCAACATTTAACTGGCAATAACTTAACACTATTAATAGTTAGGGTTCATTTTGAACGTTTATTAGGATTCATTTTCAACATTCTGTAAACATCAAGATTCATTTTAGACACTCTAAAGGGTTAAGTTCAATTTAAATGTTAGTTTAAATATTGGGGATTGTTTTGCTCTTTTTGCCTTTTCTTTCAACAGTAGTGGACCCTGAACTAGAGTTATTACATACTGAGCTCTGGATATAAAGGAAATATCTAATCGAACTACTGGATAGGAACATTGGTGTTGAACTTTACCCACAACTGATTCACTCTGAACCCAACTACTAAGGTTGGAGCTCGCTAAACTTGTGATAGAATTAGATTGAAGCATCTGGCTTAATGGCAATTTGCTATCACTATATCTCATAGGTTTAGATCTTATAGCTTTTGAGCTTGCACCATCTCTACGAACATAGTGTGGTAAGGACTTTCATATTTCACTAAATTCTGCTTAGAAAAAATTAAGGAACAATTTTTTACAGCATACTATGATTTTCTGGAGCTTCTTTGCATCTCTAAACAAGTGCCAGGATTAAGCTTTCTATACACGATTTTAGTGGACTGTTCATTTATGGTATGAAGGATAAGAAGGACAAGAGAAGGTATGGGATGTTTACTTATCAAAAAACTAAAACATCATCGTTCTCCCAAGAAGTAATTAAAGACATCCAAAAGCATTCCAAGGAAATTATTTTTTTTGAAAAACAGTAACCTGAAAGTGAAAGATCAAACCCATTTTACCCAATAATTGTCTAACCCATTTTACCAATAATTTCCTTTCTCTTAAAGTTCTCAAATATAAACACATTAAGTATGAGTGAGACCATACAAATTAAGTAGATAACTGAACAACATTAGCTATGAACAAGCGTACAAGAAAGCCAAATCTTCTTACAAGTTTTAGTAGAAAATAAGGTTGTAAGCATGGTTTACTTGAGAGATTGGTAATAGAAATTATAATGAATATAGTGAGGACTGGAAATAGATATAATTTCCATTACTCACCATATTGAGGGATATGGAGAATTGCTCCAAAAAGGGATATGCAAATAATGTTCATCTAATTAAATATATTACCAACCTTATTTTTTCATTCCTTACACATTTCTTTCTTCCCATACCAACTAACCAAGCACTCCTTAAGAGTGTTATCATATTGCTGACTTCCAAATTTGAAGGGGCTCTTAGTTGAGGAAAAGGCACTATATGATAGTGATCCATGTTTAGAAAAAAAATTGTTTTAAGATTGTCTCCATCTCGTGGAGCACCAAATTTTGAGAGTGTATGGGAAATTATGAGCTTTGAATTCCAGCTTGAATTAGGAAAGATAGCCAGTATCTATATGGTCATTAGATTGTGTAGCAAAAGACTAAAACATAAAATGGTAAGTGCTTCTAAGTTTCAAGGTCAAGAAAAGGGAGACTTGAACCATTAATAAATTGTCATTAAAAACCTCTATCAAGCAAATGGTTTTCAGCTTAAGTGTGCCCCACCTGAGAGTTGTTAAGAGACTAAATTGAGCTATCGTAGAGGAGACTACCTCATTCAGTATCAACTAGTCACTTTGTGTCTGGGTTGATACCCTAAAATGAGTAAAGTCAATGATATAAAAAGGAACTATAATTATTATGTCGCATTTTATTAACTAAAATTAAACTCAAAGCTCCATTTTTATATATTTTATATTTTATTTAAATTAATATAATTATATAATTTTTTATTTAGTGTATATGACTTTTGTGAGATATATCTTGAATTATAATGATATAGAATATTAGTGATCTTAAACTTTTGTAATAATAAAATTTTATTATAATTAAACATTTTACAAGTAACCCTAGTTTATTAATAGTTTGATAATGTTTAATAAGAGAAAACTTCAGTTAGAACAGTTTGAAGAAAACGTTTGAGAGGTTGAGTAAAGTTGTCGTCATCTATTCTTCACAATAATAGGAAATATATCTCCTTACCCATGGACATAGGTCACATAGATTGACAAAATCATATAAATCCTTATGCTTTTACTTTTTTTTTTGTTTTATATCACTTTTGTTATACAACAATTAATATCAAAGCACATGATATCCCAGTAATTGGTATTGGATCCTAGGTTGTCTTTGCAGAGCTAAAGTTTGCTATCAAGATGTTTCTACACAAGTTCAATATTGAGAAATTCAATAAATCGAACAATTTCATTCTATAGATGGTGAAGATGAGAGTGTTTCTTGTTTAGCAAGGATCCATAGCAGCGTTGGGAGGCCAAGAGAAAATTTCAGAGTATTTGGGAGCATAAAAAAAGGAAGAGATTCTATCAAAGGCACATAGCACAATACTTCTAAGTTTGAGAGATGATATCCTAAGAGAGGTAGTTGATGAAATATCTATTGGTTCATTGTGAAAATGACTTGAAAGTAAGTATCAGAAGAGATTATTTACTAATCATCTATATCAAAAGCAACATTTATAAACCTTAAGTATGTCAAGAAATACACAGGTAACATATACAGATAACATACATACTATTTCTACGAAAGATGCTTTATAGTCCAAGGAATTGAAGAAAAAAATATCTAACATATACAAAGGTGGATCAAATATTGGTATGGTTATTATCAAAGGAAGGAATAAGAAAAACAATTATGAAAAAGTCATGATAGATGATCGAAGGCTAAAGATGTTTGATATTTTAACAATAAATTTAAAGACCACTTTAAGAGGGATTGTCTATAGCGGAAATATGGTAATGAGAAAACAAAATAATAAATCGCAAAGAAAGTGTGGCTATTAGCACATATGAGTGTAGACTAAGATATATAATGGAATTAGAATATTGGATATCTGGTATATTATAGAGATTCGTTAGAATATGATTTCCATAGATACTCTTAATAGTTAAGGATGTAAGTTGTCTAGTGATGATGGAGAACTTAAGATGTCAAAGAATGCAATGATTATAATGAAAATAAAATTACATCATGGCAACTATGTTTTAATGGGAAATACAATAATGGATCAGTGGTTGTGTCTCAATCTCTAGAGAAAAATGATAGGTCTACGATATGCCACATATGGGTGAGTCATCTTAATGAGCAAGAGATGACATAACTTTATAAGGAGAGCACACTAAAGAATGTCAAACATGAAATAGTGTTTCGGAGCTGGGTAAAAAGTCTAAGGTAACTTACAACGATATAGTGCTTGGAAGTGACACTTATTGAGATAAACATATGAAAAGTTCATGTCATGGTCAAAAAATATCCATTTAAAACTGGTAATATAAAAGCCAAAAGCATATGATAAGGGGTTGAAAATTCTATTTCAAAAGATAGAATAATGTCAAGAAAAAGCATCAACATGGTATGGCCAAGGATATCGTGAGAAGATCTATCAGGCAACCAATTAGATATGATAGAGAGGCTTGAACGTGTATGTTGTAACCATCATTGATAGGCATGTAAATATCTTTACGATACTAGGAAATGTTAGAAAAAAAGATAGATGAATTAAGGATATGATAAAGGATGTAAGGTATGACAAGATCGAGAAATTGACTATATCTGCTTAAATCTTGTTAAGAAAAAAGTTAGTACTTCAAAAGATGCAATTAACATGTTGATAAAGTTATTATTCACCAAAAAGTTCAAGCATAGCTTGGACTTGGTGAATACTTACACATTTAAAGCTCTTGGGGGTTTTTACAACAGAGAGTATCTCTTAGTTATAAGTTGGAGAATTACAAGTTAAGCTTGAATTCTAGTGAAATAGAATTCCAGTGACCTTAAGCTTATTATGAGAGTTTTAGTATCATTGGACATCTATGGAAATAAAATTTTGGTGACCTCACGCTTCTTTTAAAATAGAATATAAATGATCTTAGAATTTTTTGTAATAAAGTTTCTCTATAATTAGACTTCTTGTAACTAACCTTAGTTTATAAATAGTTAATGAGGAATACCTTGGTGAGAATATTTGAAGAAAATATTTTTAAGAGATTATGTAAGGTTGTTGTTATCTATTATCCTTTTATCATCTATCTCACAATAAGAAAAAAGATTGTCTCCTTGTCCATAGACATAGGTCATATAGATTGACCGAATCACAAAAATTCTTATAATTTTTATTCTTTGTTTTCTTCTATATTGCTTGTATTTATGCAATAATTGATATCAAAGCAATTGATATGCTAACAATTGGTATCAAAGTAAGCCTTTTGAGCTAATGTTGCAACTAGGAGTGACTCTTTTTAGCTAATGCTATAATTATTAAAACTGAGGAACAATCTACAAAGGTGATTAAAATCAAAATTGGTACTAGGACAAATCTAATTATGGTAGATAGTTAGAGTGATATAAGCCTCATATCTCTTATCCCTAATTACCAAAATATAAGGTTGCTTTACCCTAAAATTGCAAAGGTAAAGATGCTTATCAGTGGCAATGAGTGGTGTTGTAATGCTAAAAGTAGTAACCTATTCATAAGAGGCATTCCCCCTTATAATCCCAATTCAAATAGGAAGGATAAGTCCTTATTTAGACCTCATAAGTGATGTCAAGACCTATTTAGACCTCATGCCCCTATAATTTGATAGTATCAAATGGTTTGGCTTAAATATCTATCCCCTAAAGTATATTTTATCCTTGAGGTAGCAGTATAGAACAAGCTCAGCAATTTGGAAAGGATTAAGGGGTCTTCAAATTCAAATCAACTCTGCAAACTTTGTTTTGAGGCTTCTAAGACCATTAATCATTTTCTATGTAAATTCCCTTATGCAAATAGACTTAGGTTGAGCATCTAATAATTGAGTAATCACTTCTACCATCAAGCTAAATAGGAAAATTTTTCCATATAAGCTTTAGACCTTCATCGGCTTTCCAAAGATGATCATTCTCTTTAAGATTGCATTTGTTGCATTATTTGCGCGATTTGGAGGCAAAGGAATCCAAGAATTTTCATAAATCAATAGTTAGAATTACAAAATGCAATCTAAAGGAATCTAACTTTGATAAGGGAGCTAGTTAATGTTGAATGTGATGATCTTAAATTTTAAACCATTATTAAAAGATGGAATCTTTAAGTCCTCAAAGTACTTCCCTTAGTGACATTTAGCTAAACACAGTTCTGGTTTAGATGTTTGGCTCCTATATTTAGTTATTAGTTAAGGTTTAACTTGATAGCAATAGTTTGTAAGTTTTTGTCATTAAATTTTGGCTTAGTTTAAGACCTTTCAATGGTCTTGTTGTCATTTACATTTGTTATCCTTGACTTTTCCTTTTAGAAAAATTTGTTTTTAAATTTTGAAAAAGAAAAGGTATAATAGTTCATTATCAATTACTTTAAATAATTTTTATCAAGTTAGTAAATATAAATTTTTATGCATATTCTCTAATTTTATAATACTAAATGACTTTTTCAATAATATATAATTTTTAATAAACAAAAAGTGAGATTAATTTGATGTTAAATAGTTATACTTTATACAGAGAGTTTATATTTCATATAACATGAATAAATTTGTACAAATTGATCCAACTCATTTGTTATGGTAGGTTAAACTTAATCCTAAAACATTTAGATTTTAAAAATTAGCTTGAGAGGTATATTTGAATTAAAAAACTAACTAAAAATTTCTATTGTTCAAATGTAGGTTATACAAGAAGCACAAAAAAAGTTCAGATTTATTGTCTGTGTGTGACTTACACTCATCTTAATCTACCTTTGTCATTTAATAATTACTTTAGATTTGTTAATGTCCACATAAATGTTATACTGTTTAAATATTATCAAAACTAAAAAACCGTAGGGGCTAGGCGTTGCGCAAACTTTCCAATTTTAATATAGTCGTCTTTAACACAAACAAAAAAACAATTAAAAGAAAAATTACAATTAATACCATAAATTTGGTAACGCAGTTCGGCAGACTTTGCCTATGTCTATGGAGCCCTCACCTAGATTAATACTTTCATCGAAGTACAGTAGATTTATCCAAGTCTTTAACTGAGCTGACACCACTCAACCCTTGACACTATCTCTCAACCTTACTTCCCATGAAAGATTTTTACCCATAATAACATGATCGACTTGTGTTAACCTTGTCAGAAGATTTTTTTAAACAACTATTAATGAAAAGATAATTTATAAATCAATCAGATGATTAAATAAACAATTCACCACTCAAGTCAACACTTAAATAAGAGACAAAGAACAATTTCCTTCACAGCCAAGAATCCATGCACAGCTAAATAGTCATGCAAGTATCATCACTCAATCTGCTCATTCACCATCAATAAGTACACTCCAAAAACACAGAGACATGAACAAATCTTCTTCAATTCAATGTATGTGTGTAGCAAAATTTAGATCACACACAACCCATCAGTTTAACATTCAGCCAAAACCATCACCAAGTAAAAATAACACACAAAATGCAAAAGCTAGGTCACGTAGATATAAACACCCCATCAGCTATATTTTTCAAAATTCCAATTAACGCATACTGCACAATTGTCGCAACACCTGTAGATTCACTTTTTTCCCCTAATAGAGACTTACACGATACTTCCCTTGAAGAGCAATACACACGTACACAAAAACCAATTCACTTAATCCATATCACCAAAAATCTAGCAATACTATATATCCATGTTTTCACCACACAACTCTAATATGCCTTCGGCTCTTTTTCCCGAAAATAACAACACCTACATAAAGAAATTTTCATTGATTCCCTTCAGCCCACATGGCTATGATCAACCAAACCTCTAGTCAAGATACACATGAATTAGAGATAGAACTCTATAACAACTAGAAGATTATCCCTAATAGCTTTTTGAATCTAAGTCAAACAAAGATACATGATTAGCTATCATCATCCAGTTAATATATTATAGGTCTAATTAATAATAAATATGCCAAAACAAAATAGGAAGTTATATACCATATATCTAACAATCTCCACCTTTTTGGCATTATTTGTTAAAAAATAAGAAATCCCCCTGAATAGCATAATTGGGCATATAAGTATCAAATTCACAATTCATATCACAAATACTCCCCGTCAATCCAATATCAAGTTCTTCAAGTTCAAAAACACCCAAAGAAACAATAATCCTATAAATTTCTCCCCCTTGGGACAAAAGGATGCCAAAATGTAAAACAAATAGTCACACATATACCTTAAAATCTCCCCCTGAATAGAACAGTCACCATAAATAATCTAATAACTCTCCCTTGGGACAATAGTGTCAAAACAAAGAATGCCTTCAACACATTCAATCTCAATGAATAAAGAAGCATAAAAATCAACAGTAGGTGCAGCCGAAGAATCATACGCACACCAAGATGACAATTTACCACTACTCAAAACACCGAGAGATATGCCTGAAAGAGAGAGAGATACCCGAGAGAGAGAACCATACAGATGAAAGAGCTGAAAAGTCTTTGTTGGAACCAAATAAAAGTCATAATGCAAACTACTAATAAGATGAGACGATAATGGCAACATAAAAACTAAAGAAGAACTAAAGAAGACAAATCTTTTCTTTTACGTTTCATTTTCTTTCTTTTTTTACAACAAAAAATACTTCAAAAATGTAAAGTACATAGTCCCTGTGCCCCTCAAAGAAATTCAAACATGGCATTATTTCTCGTCATATTGTCTTTGTCATCGATTTCTTCTTCTAAAGTAACTGACTTATCCTTTGTCTGAACAGTTTCTTCACAAGTAGTAACTAACTATGAATCTAGACAATTTCTTGTTTTTCCTTCACAAATTCTTTTTTTTTATAATTGACCCTTTCTAATCCACATGTGTTTTGGTACCATGGGCTGCTGCTGAAAATTTAATACAGAGTGTCCCGATTTTTTATTTTGACCCCTTTGAAACATCATTCGTAACATCTTGTAGCATCTCGACCTTATGTGCCCTATAACTCCACAAAAGTGAAATGTGGGTACAAACCTTCGATTCTTCCTCAAAGTTTCTTCTTGGACAGATCTGGATATCTCATCTTTCTCATCATTCACCTTGGAACAGTCACCTTTGTAGCCAATTCCTTAAAGATCTCCTTTAACCTAACTGATTTTCATTAACTTTTCTAACTTTTCTGTACCTCCATTCAACATCCTCAATCCCTTTTCAGTACTTACTAGTTTCATTCTAGCCTCACTAAGCTCAAAAGTTGACATTAATTTCTTCTCCAAGTCTTGAATAATATTCATCATAGAGAAGTTTTCTTCCTTCAACCTTTCATTCTTCCTATATGTTTTTACCCCTTTTCGTAGATTAATTTGTAAGTCTCATAAATTTTCTTCTTTTTATCACCTGAACCACTTTCATCATTGTGATAATCTAAGATCGAGCGTTGAGCTGATTTGTCTACGTTTATCTCCAATTTTTCGGATTTACTCCTTTTTTCATCTTCAGTTACTTCCTTCTCAGTTGCTGTCAAGTAAGTAACTAAGATTTTACTATACAAAGTAACTAACACAACATTATTCTTATCTTCTTCTTCATTCCCATACTCACTTTTAGATTCATTCTCACTCTAAGTGCTTGTATAGGACTTTCCTTTTCTCTTCTTCAAGGTGTTAGCACATTCCGCTTGCACATGTACAAAGCCTTGACATTCATGGAATTGAATTCTCTTCACCTTTCTTTCTCCCTTTTGAGTTTTGGCTTGTTGTTTGAAGATGTTGTTCAATGATCTCCCGTCATTTTACCTAAACTCGGATCTATCCTTTTTCACTTTCCTTAGCCACTTGCTAAAATTTCTTGTCAATAATTTCCTATCCTCATTCTCATCAAATTCATCTTCTACGTTATTTATGCCTTTTCCAGTTTCAACTTGTAGTGCCAATCCTTTGCTTTTTTATTGTTTGCCTCTCAACTAATTCATTTAATAATTGGTAAGAATTCCAATTACGTTCTCCAATGACAAGTCATTGATGTCATGAGCCTCCTTGATTGCTGCAATTTTTAGAATATATCTTGAAGTTAGTGATCTCAAAGTCTTCTTAACTAGTTTCATATTGGAATATTTCTTTCCAAGTTGATATGTCTGATTCGCTATATCGCTCAATCTTTCTTGAAAGTCCCCAATAGTCTCATTTTCATCCATCTTTAATCCTTCAAACCTTACAGCTAACATCTGTAGTTTTGATGCTATTACATATTTAGACCCTTGATGAATAGTCTGCAAAGTATCCTATACTTCTTTACCGATTCATAGGCTGGTATCATTGAGAAACGTCCTTCATCCATAGCACTAAAAATCGCATGCATTATTTGTGAGTTTCCAAGTGCACTTTATTCTTCGGCTCTTGTCTATTCAAATGGATCTTTTAGAATTGTCTCTCCCTTATCGTCAGTAATCATCAGATGTGTCCAGCCATGTCACACCGAGTTCCATGCTCTTGTTCCCTATGCCTGAATAAAGACCCTCACCCATGATTTCCAATCAGGATAATTAGATCCATCCAACAGTGGTCGTCTGGTGATCGATGCACCCTCTTTACTAGCCATGTTTGCGAAACTAGGATCTACACCAACTTGCTACTGAGTTCTGAATCGGTGATCTTACTCTAATTGAAAAATCATACGGGGTAGGTGTTTCACAAACTTTCCAATTTTTCTGTGGTCGTATCTAGGATAAAAAACAAAAACAATCAAAAGTGAAATAACAAATAACACCAGAAATTTGGTAACACAGTTTAGCACATCTTACCTACATTTGCGAGGCTCTCACCCAAATTAATACTTTCACCAAAGTATAATAGATTTACTCAAGGCTTTACTGAACTGACACCACTCAACAACTTACACTATCTCTCAACCTTACTTCCCGTGAAAGATTTCACCCCCAATAACACGACTGACTCATGTTAACCTCGTCAAAGGATTTTTCCAAACAATTATTAATGAAAAGATAATTAATAAATCACTTAAATGATTAAATAAACAATTCACCACACAAGTAGACACTTGAATAAGAGACAAAGAACAATTTCCTTCACAGCTAAGAATTCATGCGTAGCTAAATGGCCATGCAGGTATCATCACTCAATTTGCCCATTCACCATCGATAAGGACACTCCAAAAGCATAGACCAGGAGACACGCATAAATCTTCCTCAATGCAGCTTATATGTAACAAAATTCAAATCACACACAACCCATCAGTTTAAAATTTAGCTAAAACCATCACTAAGTAAAAATAACACACAAAATGCAAGAGCTGGGTCATGTAGATATCAACACCCCATCAGGTGTATTTTTCAAAAGTCTAATTAACGCATACTAAACAATTGACACAACAGCTGTAGATTCACTTTTTTCCCCTAATAGAGACTTACACAATGCTTCCCTTGAAGAGCCACACACACGTACATGAAAACCAATTCACTTGATCCACATCACCAAAAATCCAACAATACTATATATCCATGTTTTCTGCACACAACTTCAATTAGCCTTCAGCTCTTTTTCCCAAAAATAACAACACCTACACAAAGAAATTTTCATTGATGCCCTTCAGCCCACATGGCAATAATCAACCAAACCTGTAGTCAAGATACACATCAATTAAAGATAGAATTCTATCACAACTAGAAGCTTTTTGAATCCAAGTCAAACAAAGATACATGATTAGCTATCATTGTTCAATTAATATCTTATAGCTCCAATTAATAATAAATATGCCTAAACAAAATAACAAGATATATATCATATATCTAACGAAAACTATAGAATATTCCATTTAATTTAATTTTTTCATAGATTTTTTTTCATGTTATCATAACAAATTATATATTTACATTAAAAAACTTAATATTTTAATTTTACTTAATAAAGTATTCAATAAAATACTTATATGTTACATAATTATTTTGAATTTAAAACAAGATATGCATTTATGGGTCGATTTCAAAAATTAAAATTATATAAAGGAGAGAATTTGGATTTGAAATGAAGCTCATTTCCTAATTTAGGTCAATTTTGGGTTTAGATTTTGTTATTGAACTTTAATTAACTTTGTGCCAGCCTAGGGCATGTTCAAGTTTAATCATTAATATAAATATTTATGGTAATAATTATTATTTTATTATACAAATTATAATAAAATGTTAACTACATTAGTTATTTACATATTTGTTAACTAAATTAGTTATTTATGTATTTGTACTAGCATATAAATTTTAAGTTTAAATAAAGACAACAAATTTCAAACTTAATGTTCTTACTTTCTCACATATTAAGCGATATGAATATTTGATAAGTTGTAGTTATTCTATTTCAAATTCTTATCCACTTCTCACATAGCACCTTTTATAAAAATCATAATAAGTAGAATCAATATTAATATGCTTAGACAATATATGACTACCAATAATCATCCAATAGTAAATATGATATGAAAAACTTATACATTAATCTAGCTTTTCCTCTCTTTTATATGAAAAATTTTTAAAAAGATATACTATTTTGAATTGTACAAATGCAATCGAAATCAATAAATGTAATAAAATGATCTATATGTTACTAAAAATAATTATATGTATAATTATTAATTCTAGTATATAATTTCAAGAAAAATGTGAAAAATTAAAACTATTTTAGTATAAACTTAAAGACTTATTTTAAATAATCCAATACATTTTCATACTGAATGAATATAAAAGAAAATTATAACATCTTTAAAATGTGTGAAGATGATAGTTGAACTTAATTTCACTTATTATAACTCGATGTCAACATTTTTTTAACTTTTATGTGATGTTTTATTTTTTTTACTGCAAATTTTAAAATTAAATCCACTCTTTTATGGTATGTTTGGTTTAATGGAATAAGCATTTTATTCGTGGTTTATTCTTAAAACTTAATTATGCCTTTGTTTGGTTAGGAAAAAATACACAAAATAACTAATGCTAGGATTAGAAATTCCTTAACTTTTAGGAATAACTAAAGATGATCCCTACCTATCTTTATGTATTCTGAGAGTAAGTCATCTATTCAAGACAATTTTATCCTTTATTCCCGCTTTTATTCTTCATTTTCACCTCTCCAAAAGCTTCTTCATTTTGTCCTTCACTCCTGTATTTACTTCTTCTTCATTTTCACTGTCTCTACCTCACGATTCTCGTCTCCAGAAACTTCACTCTCTCTTTAAGTCAACCCAACCTTCTACCATCTGTCATCTCTTCTAGGTAAGTTATTCCAATTCTTTCCCATGGGTGATGAGTTTTTGTTGATGGTTTTCAATTGGGTGAGGGGTTTTGTTGATGGAATTATGATTTTGTTTTGTTTCGATTGGGTGAGGGATTAGGTTTTATTGATGGGTTTTGTTGATCTTCGTATCTTTGATCTTCACAAGTAAAGAAAAAAAAAGGAAAGAAAAAGCTCATCTAGTTTTACTGGCAAGAGTTTTATGTTCAACAAGTCATTTGGATTAGCAGTACATAAGAAACTTTAGGCCTAAATTCTCATAAAGTAATGTTTGTGAATACTATACATATATATCATAGATTCTCAAAACTAGTTTAATTTTCTGTCTTATTCACTTATATTTCACATATACCCTTAGACCTGTCATCAATTTTTAGCAATGCTTTTGATGCATCTATTTGCTTTTCTTGTTGTTAGAGTAATTACTGTATTTGTGTCTCTCTTTCACAGGAATAAAACCCATGCCTTTTTGTTTTTTTACAGTGTCTGCCATCTTTTTTGTTCTTTTTTAGGTTGTAGATTAAAAAAGACAAATGGGATCATTGGAGTGGGCAGTTTAGGTTGAAATGTGTAATTTGATAGACTACGGGTAATGAAAGGTCTTGTTTTAAGTATGTAGTTTGATGATGAAATTGTTTGAACTGGTTACCAGTTCAAACAACTGAAGTTAGACATGAATTTTCAGTGTTTTAATTGACATATATCTTTTAACTTTCTTGATAAACTATGCAATTAAGTTGTATGTCCATTGATACATATTTTTTCAACTTGAATGAAAATGTGGTTGATACTTGATAATATCTTGTTATTAGTTGTTAATTAGTCCTGTACAGAGGTTAGTAACTTGAATAAAACATTTTATATGGTGCCAATGCCATTTTAGCTAGTAAAAATAAGTGTTCCTAAATAACACTTTCATGGTGATAAGTATTCATAAATTTTCTTTTGTTTCCCATTTTATGTGATTTCAATCCATAAGGGAGAAGTATAAGGGAGGGGTCCCATTTTAGATGGTGCCAATGCCATATGTAGTGTTATGTTTTTGAAACAATGGATTGAAAATTAAATGAGATACTCGATTTTCTAGTGGATATAAAAAAATTTATCCTTTTTAATGAAATGTTTTGGTTTTTTATTTTACAACTTGAAATTATGTTTGGGCAATACGTTTTTGACTTCTCTTATTTTAATTATCAATTACACCCTTCCTCTCAATGCTTTTATAGCTAATTTAAAACATGTTTCCAACTTTTAAGTCCTCCAATCAGCTACAAGGTATGCCTATTCCTGTAGTCTTAAATTTGTCCAACATTTCCTGTCCTAAAACTGGGACAACCTTTAAACTGACTAATATTACTTTCGCTTGTTGCTTTTCTTGAAATGAATTTATCCTTGACATAGTTTGTGCATAAGGGATTTGAATCGTGAATCTTGCCATTTGAATAAAGTTGTGAGCTTTTTTTTTACCATACTTTTTTTACTAAATTTGATCTTTGATCATTTTGAGAACTATGTCAATGTCAAAAACTTATTTAATGCATTTCGCAAATATGAGATTGACAGGAAAGAAGCATAAGCCTCTAAAATCATAGGCCCATTGACTTCTTTTCCTTTTCTAACCCATATGGAAAATTGGGATAGTATCCACTAACAATTATGCCCTACTTTTCGAAGGACCAACTTTAGAAAATAAAATTTTGTTATTTTGGAGAATTGACTAAAGATGAAGGCTATCTAGCTATGGCATTTAGGCTATGCTCCTTTGACCAAAAGAATGTATGAGACATTTTATTTGTAATTTTGGATTTTTACAAGTCTTGGTCTCAGCTACTTTCATGATATAAGTTTTTTAGTAGGACATTCCAACAAATTTTGTAAGATTAGAACTATTTCATAGTTGTTCTCTTACATCATACATTCTAACTATTTTGAATTATTTCATGGTTGTTGTCTTACATAGTACATTGTTTGAGCAAATTTATGTAAATACGTTAGAAATTTTGTTTCTTGTAGTCATGGCTTGTTTGAGTTTGAGTTTACGTAGAAATGCCAAAAGAATAAAAAGGATTGTGGCTATCTTGATTGTATGGTTACAGTTGTGTAATGTTGTTAGTTGGCTATTAAGTTTGTTGGCGTCAGAGGCTTCTTTATATAGTTATAGGCCAAGGGTTAGAAGTTATTTTCTAAATTTTTATGCAAATCGAGATTATGTGAGGCGAATTGTGCATGACAATGATGAGTCATGTATTTCAATGGTTAGGATAAATTGGCAAACTTTGTTAAACTATGTGAAATGTTAGAAAGTATAGGAGGATTCAAGTCAACAAAAAAACATGCTTCTTGATGAACAAGTAGCAATTTTCTTACATATTATTGCTCATCATATTAAAAATTGAGTTATTAAGAAAAAATTTTAAAGGTCAGGTGAGAAAATTAGTCAATGTTTTCATAACGTTTTAAATGTAGTGATGCATTTGCAAGATTTTTTGTTTAGAAAATCTTAGCCCATACCAACAAACTATTTGAACATTGGTGGATGTGGTTTAAGGTAGATAATCACCCTATTACTTTTATAAGAAAATATAGTGCATATGATTAAGGTTCCTCATTATTTTTTATTTCATTTGAATTGCAGAATTCCTTAAGTGCTCTAGATGGGACATATATCAAGGTTAATGTGCCAATTAAATATAAGCCTAGATTCGAACTCATAAAGGAAATCTTGCAACAAATATGTTAGGCACACCTGATGTAACATCCCGCCCCCATATTAAGGGCTAGAAATCAGATTTCAATAATGGAGAGAATAGCAATGTGAGAGTTAGAAAATTTGCAATTCCAAGCTCAAAGGAATGTCAGCATACATGCATGTGAATTTGAGTCCTTGCCAACATGAAAATAATTGTACACGCACTCATTGACGTTTCGGGTATAGTGGATAGTAATGAGATAGATTGAAAATTTTGGTTATAGCAAATGATTAGAATGAAATGGAGTAGGAAGACTAGAAATAAAATCTAAATGTTGCACTTAGCAAAGAAAAATATGTTGAAGAAGGTTGCTGAGAATATTTAGTATGGGAGTTATGGATGGTGGAGCAGAAAGTTATGGTCTTAATAAGGGGGAGGAGATGTTCAGGGGCATAGACATATCGTCTCTGTTTTACCTATCATTTGTGTTGTATCGTCTGTGATGATGTCATAACACAGACGCAAGAAAAACACAAACACAAGGAAAGACGCATCGTCTGTGTGTTGCGTATCGTCTTTGTTGTATCGTCTGTGGTTGACTTTTCTATCGTCTTAAGTTGACTACATATCGTCTGTGTTTTATCGTCTGTGGTTGACTTTTCTATCGTCTTAAATTGACCACATATCGTCTGTGTTTTATCGTCTGTGGTTGACTTTTCTATCGTCTTAAGTTAACCACATATCGTCTGTGTTTTATCGTCTGTGGTTGACTTTTCTATCGTCTTAAGTTGACCACATATCGTCTGTGTTTTATCGTTTGTGGTTGACTTTCCTATCATTTGTGTTGACCACCTATCATCTGTATTTCATTCCGCCTGTCTTTAGACACTTCGTCTGTCTTTTGGCGTATCGTTTGTGTTTGCTATTCCGTCTGCCTTTAGACACTTCGTCTATCTTTTGGCGTATCGTCTATGTTTACTATTTCGTCTGTCTTTAGACACTTCGTCTGTCTTTTGGCATATCGTCTGTGTTTGCTATTCCGTCTGTCTTTTGGCGTATCATCTGTGTTTGCTATTCTGTTTGCCTTTAGACACTTCGTCTATCTTTTGGCGTATCGTCTGTGTTTGCTATTCCGTCTGTCTTTTGAATTTCGCCTACTTTCTGACAAACTTCATCTACGTTTCTGATTCGATTGCTTATTGCTTCGTCTGCTTATTGCATTTGGTCTGCCTTTTCATTTGGCTTTGTCTGTACGTATCTTCTGTCTCATTTTGACCTTTCAGAAGAAAAAAAATGTCTTTAAGGTTTTCAAGAGAGTTATAGACTTATAAGTTCAGTATGATTGAGGACAGAACCAAATTGAATGATTTTGGTCTCAATGGAGACATAAGACATAGAGGAATAAGTTTCTAGAGAAAAGTGTTGCAAAATGACTTTAGTGTCGAGGTCAAGAAGAGAATGTAAAGTTGCCCCAAAATGATGTGTTATAAGAAAAATTTGAAAGTGAGTAAGAGGTTACGACTTGTGATTTCAGTGGTATTACTGAATCATAAACTTAAGTATAAATTATACTTAAGTGAATTTGGATAGAGGGAAGTGAATAAGAGGATAAGAATTGGACAGGTGTCGTAGCTAGTTCAGATCTTTATTTGCCTATACAAGACAAGCTATTGCCATTGTCTTTACGCTTCTCAAAACTTCTTTCTTTAAAAATCCCCTAACCCAGATCTTTTATCAAATATTCATCGAAGCTTCCATACTTTTCTCTATTGTTCTCACTTCTACTTGGATATTCCTTTCTTTAATTCCAAGAAAGATCGAGCCTCCCTGTCAACTTGCAAGTTGATGTACGTGGATGCATGAGAGATTAGGGTTACATGATTTTGTAGCGATTAGAGCTTCAAACAAGTCAAGTGTTCGCATTCAGGCATTCCCAAAATTTGGAAGCAAATGCTAATCTGGAGCGTATTGTGAGTAGACCGAGATGCTCTCATTTCATTATGTGTTTTGGTTGAATTTGTATGGATTGACTGCTGAATGTTCATATAAATGGTGATAGATTATGAATTGATTGTGGATTTCGAACAGTAGGTCCGATGACTGTGTATTAGGGAAGTTGTGATATTGAAGTGCTACTTAAATGTGAATTGGATGAACTATGTGTATTTAATGTGATGGAAAAATGTGTTTTGAGTGCATATTATATGATTGATAAGTACCGGATCACGGTCCGATAACAAATGTCTTTTGAATGTGCATCTCTACTGTTGAATGCCAGACTACAGTCCGATGACATGTGATAGTGAGTAAATGGGATTGATGTATTTCATTGCATAAGTGTATAAAATAAAATGGCTATTGTGACCATAGTAGCCCCCGATTAGAGCTTAAAGCTCAACGAGTGAAAATGAGCCTCGAGCTCAAAAGTGAATTAGAGCCTCAGGCACAACGTTTAATGAGCCCTGTATCCCCCAAGTGGATAAGGGACAGTTATTAATGAGCCCTGCATGGGACAATTTAGTGAAAATAACAAATGAAAAGTGAGTCTGATTGACCCAAATTTATGCTATAAATTGGCCCTACTTTCTTAAGTATTTATGCATTTGTTGACTCCTAATTCATG
>JAOSBO010186516.1:0-22828 GCA_027563915.1 Erythroxylum rotundifolium
ATACACAATTCAACCCCCCCTTCTTGTGCTTTTAAATATCGTTTTCTAAGTGTTGTATTAACGTGTGATTCACTTCAAGAGGTTGAACTATTTGATGTATAGAGATTAGATTTTATAGGACCGTTTCTAGCATCCTTTAGTAATGAATACATCCTTGTGGCGGTTGATTATCTGTCCAAATGGGTGGAAGCTACAGCTTTGGAAAATAATACGGGAACTAGTGTTGTGAAATTTGTCAAGAAGCATATATTTTCCATATTCAGAGTCCCAAGGGTTATAATTAGTGACAATGGGTTACATTTTCAGAATCACCAATTCAAATCTTTATTGGCAAAATATGAGTGCCATTTCAAGTTTGGAACCACTTATTAACCCCAAACTAGTGGACAAGTTGAGATGTCAAATAGAGAAACCAAGCAAAACCTAGAGAAGACTGTTAATACCTTGAGAAAGGATTGGGCATTGAAGCTTGATGATGCTCTTTGGGCGTATAGGACAGCGTACAAAACTCCTTTGAGTATATCCCCATATAGATTAATCTTTGTGAAATCTTGCCATCTTTTGGTCAAAATTGAACACAAAGCATTATAGGCACTTTGGAAGTTGAACTTTGATCTTAAAGAAGATGGATAGAGGAGGTTGATGGAGCTGAATGAACTAGATGAATTCCGTCTTGATGCTTGCGAAAATGCTAGAATATACAAGGAGCAAACCAAGGCTTTCCATGACAAGCATATCCTTTGGAGAGAATTCAAACCTGGCTAGAAAGTATTGTTGTTTAACTTTCATTTGAAATTGTTTCCGGGGAAATTGCGATCAAGATGGTTTGGACCCTTTGTGGTGACCAAGGTATACCTGCATGGAGCAGTGGATATTGGAAGGGATGAGCAACTGCCCTTCATGGTCAATGGGCAATGACTTAAGCATTACTTTGAGGGAGAGATGGTTGGATACATTTCCACCATTGCATTCAAAAATTGACATCATGGTGGCCTAGTCCAATTGAGGATACTAAACTTAGCGCTTGTTCGGAGGCAATCCAACATTTCTAACTTTTTGTGTTGATTTGTTAATTTCATTATCTCATTTTTCTTAATAACATTTTATTCTAGTCTATTATATGTGTATAGGGTTAATGTTTCTGAGACAACTTAATGCCACCTCCTAGTAGCATGAGGAATAGCATGATCAAGATGCATCAATCCGAGAGGTAAGATCTATGTTACGTAGGGGGAAGTAAGTCTCTTTGTTTCTTTTAAAATTGTTATGATTTTCATCCATACATCATGCATATAGTCCTATGGTATCGTTGAGTAGTTAGAGGGGATAAATTAGGAGTGAGCTAAGTGAGATGGGCATAATAGACCCGAGAATGTCCATTTAGCGGACATAATGTTCGCTTAACGGACATTACTAAGCATCACACTTCAAAAAAGGTCCACTTAGCAAACACTACATCTGCTTAACGGACATTACTTAGCTTATGACACTCCAAAGACCCGAGAAGGCCCACCATTTAGCGAACTAAACAACCTCAAACACCATTCTAGACCTGAGAAGGTCCGCTTAGCCGATATTGCTCATACTCAATTTTTAAAAAAACAAATTTCTCTTTCTTTCCTGTACTCCCCTGCTTCCCCTCCCCCCCTATTTTCTCTATCTCACCTTCACGCCACTTTCTTGCTACAACCTTCCTGCACCTTTTTCATATTCTTGCCTCATCTTCTCAGGTTTTCCTTTCGTCTTCTCTTCTTTTGCTCCCTTCGATTGCCACATCCACCACCACGCACCTTAATCGCCTCCATCAATTGTGGGTTGCTTTCTCCCATGCCAATACCTCCCACCACATGCATGTTCATGGATTTTAGGGATTCTTTGAAGTTTTGACCTGATTCTTTGCACTTTCCACTTAAATTTGGGCTAGGTAAGTGTTCTTTCATCATTTGGGGTAAAATCATGGACGAACTTGTTTAATGTAAAGAATCTCTGAATTCCTGGTATCTTTTGAGTTTGTTGAGTTGATGCTTGGAATCCCCATGAGTATAGATTGCTTGAGACTGAGTTGCTGCAATTTAATTTGTTATTGACAGAGGGTTTAAGTGGCTATTGAAGTGTTGGGTGTGTGCTGTTGAAATTGAATATTGGGGGTGTGTTGAAATTGAAATTGGGTTTATTATTGAATTGGTGGCTGTGTTACAGGGGGAATTAGGTTTGTGTTTCACATTGTAGTTGTATTGAAGTGTTAAGTTTGTGCTATTGAAATTGAATATGGGGTGTGTTGAAGTTGTGGGGTTTGTATTGACATTGCATTGATGGTTGTGTTGTGGTTGCATTATGGTTAAAGTTTACAGTCAAATGTGCACTAGTTTTGGATCTGTGTTGTTGAGAGTGAGTTTGTGACTGCATTATGACTAATTAGGTGTTGGGAATTGACCCCTACATTGTTGAGATTATAGTTGATTGTGTGCCTTTTCATCGATGTCACGATTTAAGTAAATAGCACGGAAGAGTATTGGGCAATCCTCTAGAGCTGCTAGGGGTAAAAGGTTGGTAAATGAAGTAGAGGGTCTTAAGCTTGACTAAGCTCTATTCATAAATGAGTAATGTGAAGCTTTGTATTATAAGAAAAAGGATAACAAGTTTGTATTCGAAGTTTCAGTTGACGCAGGCATTGATGAGGCATACCATGTGCGTGCTAACTTGGAAAATTTTCATTGAGGTAAATTGTTGGACTTAAAAGGGGCATACTACCCACTTGCAGTCAAATAGTCCTATGACAACCTTAGTGTAGAGGCTGATAACCAACCACCTATGCTCATTTCCCATGTCAATAGGTGAGAAGTGATCATCACTGAAGAGCTGATAAGGGAGCATTTAGAGCTACCAATAGGTGGTCAAGTTCCATCTTTTAACAAATGTGGTAGCTGTGCAACTGATAATCAGTGGGATAACGATGACGCTATGTCTGGACTTAGAATTAGAGTCGCGATATGTTTCACAAACCAGCTTATGTTTATACACTGTTGTTCTTTGCATATTAGACCGAGGTTGGTGGCCTTCATACTTGCACACAATGTCATGCCCAAATCTAGTGACTCGAGGTACCTCCAGAATGAAGATTTGTACATTTTGGATAAAATATTCTTCCAGGATGACCAATTCCAGTGCATTGTTATTGCCCAGATAATCATGACTTCAATGTGGCAAATGGTCCATCACAAGGCTGAAACAAAGAAGTTTGTGTTTCCAGTCTTATTGAGTTAATTATTTGGGTATCTCAAGGTCCTCAACCGAAAGGAAGAAGTGGCCCGTACTACTGATGTGGATGTCATCAATATGGATAAAATATGGGAATTCAATTATCAAGAAGAAGCTTCATATAGGCGAGTCAACCCACATTGAGAGAGGGACCATCTAACTTCCACTGCTGCATAACGATCTTGAGCTACTCCAATCCAAGGGGACCATCAAATTCTAGCCTAATTGCAAGAAGTCTGCGTAAAAGTTAAAGGTCTTCGAACTGAAGTGGGAAATCTCGCAACTTCCCAAACTAAGATGGAAGACATGTTGGGGGCTTTTATGGACCACCCCCTTCGGGATAGAACTTGATGAGACACCATAGGATTTTAGGAATGCATATGTATTTTTCCATTTCATGCATTTAGTTTTGCACTCTTTTTTTATTTGACCCTATGTATATTTTGTTTCTTTCACTTGGGAAATTTGTAAGGATAACATCAGTACTATTTTGTCTATCTCCATAATTTTATTATGTCTAGCTTGTTGGAGATAGGAATACACAACGGAGAATTTGGTTTCTAGATAATGCAATCGGTTATTTCATGGGGTTTCTTTACCCTTACTCTTTATTCTGCTCTTTGCATTTTCCTTTCTCTTTTATCTTACTGACCATTAAGGACAATGTTGATTCTTAATGTGAGGGAGGATAATTGATGATTTTGCATGCCTTATTTTGCAGTGAGGCATCTTACAATTAAAAAAAAACCTTTGTTTTTTTTAAGTTTTGCATTTATTAATTTTGCATAATTTCATCATGCATGTTGCATACTTGTACATCTTTCACATTCTAATTGTCTTTATAATCCAATTCAATGAGTTAATTGTATTATGGGTAAGGTTGATCTTAAATAAGATGTAGGATATGATTAATTTGATTACATACCTTGTCACAATTGGATGCTATAATGTTAAATTGATTGAATGAGCCTGCAATTGAATGAGAAAACATCACCAAGTGAGCTATTTTGAGCCTAAAGGATTGCACCCAATCCTAATTTTTCTTTTGAGTGATATAATTTTCTCTTCTATGTATGTTTACTTCTAGAACTTTTATTGCATCTTTTCAAGGTTACATAAATCATACTATGGTATGTTCATGAAAGTGATAAAAGGCACTAGGATTGAGCTCGAGCCAAATAACCAACCCTTTTTATATATCAATTCCCTAGTGAACCCTTTGTGCCTATTGATTGTATTTGAGCCTTTTTCTTTGCAAACCTATTCCAAAGAACCTTGAACCAAGAAAAACAAATTTACCCTTGTTCAATGGTTAGGAAAGCTATAAATGTTGAGCATTCAATATTCTTATTGATAAGTATACAAAGGAAGAAGTGTGGGGGGTTTTTTTTTACAGAAATTGAAGGAACATGAAAAAACAAAAATGAACATAAAAATAAAAAGAAAAGAAAAGAAAAATTGACATCTAAATGGGGAAAATTAGGCATGTTCACTTCAAATCCCAAGGTGAAAGAAAATATTGGTGGAGTTTCCTAAATATTATGGTTATTGGGCATTCTTTAGTAAAATTTGCCAATGATGATTCTAATATCTATATTTTCTGCTCTACTAATTGTCGAATGTTTGAATTCCTATCCTTTCTTTCTTAGCCTACTTTACCCCTTGACCCTATTACAACCAAAAGAATAAAGACCTTTTTGATTCATGGATATGTCATAGATAGGAGTAGTGGAGAAGTATATAAGATGCAAGCTTATGTTAAGAGACATGCATTAGAAGATGATTGAGAGTCACCATTAACACTTGTGTGTGAAAGTGAATGCTTTACGAGAGACTTCATTCATGGCCTGTGAATTTGATTAATTAAAGCATTATAATGTCTTATTGTTGCTTAGTTCGTGATATAATTTATAAAGTATTATGTGGCCCTATATCTATATTGCAATTCTTACCTATAAGGCTTTCAACTTATTGGATTGAATTATGATCATGATTAGGTGTGGAATGATGGAAAGAAAATGTTTGTGGGTATCATTCGTTTTAGGTAAACCCTTAGGAGATTATAACTCCTCCATTATGGACGCATAGTGGTTTAAAGGCTTATGGCATATGCTAAATGCCACCGTACATCTACAAAAGTGGAATCAATAACTTGTTTGTGGACTTAGTAGTTAGTCTTCTTTTGATTTTGCTTGGGAACAAGCAATAGTTCAAGTGTGGAGGAATTTGATAAGTCAAATTATTTATGTATGATTTTGGGATGAATGGAACTGATTTGACTTATCTCTATGTGAATTTGGAGCTTTATTTGGTTAATTCTCACACAGTTCAACTATATTGCTTAATAGGTACAACTGGAGAGATTTCGGGGTAAAACACATAACTTTGGCTGTGAATGTTGGGTTATGGCTGTTCAAGTACAGTTTCGAAGAGGACTCTGAGCTCTACAACTTTCATGAAGACTCCCAGGAGAGATTTGGCCTTTTAAAGGGTCAAAAGTGCACATTTTTTAAGGTGCCCAATGTATATCCGCCCAGTAGACATCAAGTCCCTCCAAACGGACTTGAGCGGGAAGGAAGGCTAAGAAGGTCCATCCATCGTACATTAAGTCTGCCTAACGGACTTTGTATACACTGCTATAATCTTTATTCCCCTGTTTAGTAAAAATTAGGTTTCTTTGACCCCAAGACACTGTATATACTCATTTTAAAGACCTAATTGGGGGCTTTGGCACTAAAAACGAGGCAAAGAGATTGGAGGCACCCAAAATAGGAAAAGAAGAGGAAGAAGAAGGATTGCACTAGGAGAGGAAGCAAGCTTGTTTTGTCTTATCTCCTTATCTTCTCTCTCCACCCAGTCTTGAATGTTGATAGTTTCTTTGTATTTTGATTCTGTTATCATGTGCTAGAACTAAATCCCATTTATGGTTAGGGATGTAGCCTATTTTAGGGATTGATTGATGTTGAATGAAAGTTCTTGGGTTATATTTATCTTTCTTGAGCTTTATTATTGTTTCTATGCTTAATCATCATAGATGCAATCTTAGGAATCATATGATGGACTGAGAGGTGACGTATGATTTGTGCATTAGGAAGATAATCACATTAGATTTAGAGATAGAGATATCCTAAACTAGTGTGATAACTTAGGGTTGCTTGTTCTTAGTGAATTTGACTAGTTAGGTTTCACATTGAGAGATGGTAATCAACTAGTTAGGTATTCGTGTATGTCTTGAGAAAGAATATAAGTGAATTTGTGCAATTGTTATTATAACTTTTCATTCAATCAATTCCATAATTTATCGATCAATTTCTTAAATTGTTGAATCCCGAAGCCCTAAGTATCAATCATCAAATAAAATCTCGAGGCTTTGACTATCAATAATCAAATTTTCTTTGTTTATTTACTCTTAATCTTTACAATTGATCGTTCACTCAAATCAAATCAACTTTTAAGTTTGCCATCATTTTCAAGTAATTAGGATTAATTAAGCAGTGATTATTTTAGTCCTTGTGGAATATGACCTTAGAATACTTGATGTGCAAGTACTAGGAATAACTCTTTTCACTTGCAGATTTTGTCAACCATGTATGAACAAGAATTAGTTTCAATATGATTTCCATTATCATTTATTTAATTTGATATTTATATAAGGAATAATTTGTTAATCATCAAAGTGGAAAAATTAGAAAGTTTTGTAAATATCAAATTAAAATAGATATATAGTTACCCATGATAATGTGATGCCTATGATTGCAGTGATAGAATGATATATTTAAAGAGTATACTAAAATTCATTGATACTAAAATATTTAAGAATCACCTAAATTTTGATTAGTTAATTTTATATCAATGAGTATAATTGTGATTAATTAGTATACTTTATTGGATATATTTAGTATATCCAAAGATAACTAACATATCTAATAAGAGTATGCATGATTATCAATTATGTAAATATTACTAAGCATTAATTTATATGTTTAATGTATTGTTCTTTTACCTAAAGGAAAACCACAATATATGTTTATTGTTGATATATTTGTTATTTAATTTTAATTATGTGTTTAAATTATGATTCAAAGCATTAATGTAGAGTATTTCTTATATAAATTTTGCAACATTCAATTTTGTTGCTATCCAGTGGCAAGCTTCATCTATTATAAAGTTTAATGGGCTTAACTTTAATGAATGGTGTGACCAAGTTCAGTTCAACCTAGGAATCCTAGGTCTTGGCTCGGCACTCCAAATTGATAAGCCCGTTGCATTTACTGATAATAGCACTGTTGAAGAATGGTCTTTTCAAGAACGCTAGGAAAGATTAAATAAACTAAGTTTAATGTTTATGTGAATGACTGTGGCTAGCAACATTAATGCTACAATTCCCAAAATTGACAATGCTAAGGAGTATCTTAAGCTTGTTGAAGATATTTCTTAGTCTGATTCTACTGATAAGTCTCTTGCTGGAACCTTAATAGGTATATTAACCACCATAAAGTTTGCTTGTACTATGCATGAGCATGTTATTGAAATGATAAATATAGCAACAAGATTAAGATCCATGGGAATGGAAGTGAATGAAAGTTTCCTTGTGCAATTTATTATTAATTTTTTACCTCCTGATTATGGTCCATTCCAAATGAGTTACAATATTATTAAAGACAAATGAAATGTGAACGAACTGTAAAGTATGCTTATTCAAGAGGAAGCAAGGCTTAAAAAACAAGGAATTCACTTAATTAATCTTATGGGTAATCAAAGAGCTAGAAAAAGTTTCAGAAAGGAGAAAAGAAGGGTAAAGGATGTATTACATAAGGGTAATGCATCACCTTCAATCTTTAAGAAGGAACTAAGGAATGATAGATGTCATTTCTATAAGAGAACTGGACACTATCAGAAGGATTGTCTGAAATGTTAGGTATGGTTCAAAAAGAAAGGTAAGCCTAGTGCTTTCGTATGTTTTGAATCTAATTTGGCAGAAGTTTCTTATAATACTTGGTAGATTGATTCTGGATGTCCCACTCATATTACTAATACGACGTAGAGATTTCTTACGATCCAAACCATAAGCCTAAATGAAAGATTTGTCTTCATGGGAAATTGAGTCAAAGCTATAGTTAAAGCCATTAGAACTTACCGTTTGATTTTAGATACAAGACATCATTTATATCTTTTCAAAACCCTTTAGTTCCTACAATTTCTTGAAATTTAGTTTCTTTGTCAAAACTTGATAATGTTAGATATTCCTTTAAATTTGGTAATGGATTTTTTAGTTTGTTCAAACGTAATTACCTTATTGGTTCTAGTATACTCTGTGATGGTTTGTACAAATTAAAGCTTTATAACCTTTTTATTGAAACCCAGTTGACTTTGCATCATAATATTGGTACTAAAAGAAGTTCTATAAATGAAACTTTAGCTTACTTGTGGCATAAACGTTTAAGTCATATATCGAAATATAGAATGACCAGATTAGTAAAGAACGAAATTCTTCCAGAATTAGATTTTACTAATTTTGAAATTTGTGTGAATTGTATTAAGGGAAAATGTACAAAACACATAATTAAGAAAGAAGTCACAAGAAGCGCACAGCTCTTTAGAATTATACACATTGATATGTGTAGGCCCTTTGATGTTCCATTATTTAGTGGAGAAAAGTTTTTCATCACTTTCATTGATGATTTTTCACATTATGGATATATGTATTTGCTTCATGAAAAATCTCAATCAGTAAATGCTTTAGAAGTATATATCAATGAGGTAGAAAGACTATTAGATAGAAAAGTGAAAATTATCTGATCTGATAGAGGTGGTGAATATTATGGAAGATATAGTAAAAGTGGACAATGTCCTGGCCCATTTGCTAAATTTCTTGAAAAGCATGGTATATGTGCTCAATTCACAATGCTAGGTACACCACAACAAAATGGTGTAGCAGAAAGGTGCAATCGTACCTTAATGGATATGGTTAGGAGTATAATAAGTAATTGTTCTCTATCATCATCATTGTGGATGTATGCATTAAAAAATGTCATGTATTTATTAAATTGGGTTCCTAGTAAAGCAGTTCTGAAGACACCTTTCGAACTATGGATAGGAAGGAAGCCTAGTTTAAGACACCTACATATTTAAGGTTGTCTGGCAGAAGTACGAATATACAATCCATATGAAAGGAAATTGGATTCAAAAACAACCAGTGGTTTTTTCATTGGTTGTCTAGAAAAATCTGAAGGGTAAATATTTTATTGCCTTAATCATAGTATAAGAATTGTTGAAACTAGAAATGCTAGATTTATCAAAAATAGAGAAATTAGTAGGAGTTTAGAGTCACGAAAAGTGAATATTCAAAAGGTTAAAGTGCAAGTTTTCTTTCCTATAACTTCTTCTCAAGCGTTTGTTCCTAGAGTTGTTAAAAATTTTAAGAACCTACAAGAATAACAAATGCATGATCAAGAATCACAAACGCATGACCAAGCTCTAAATAATGAATTCACCGTTAATGAACCTATTATAAATGAGCCACATGAAGTTACATTAAAAAGATCTCCAAGACAAGAGAGATCAGCAATTTCAGATGATTATGTGGTTTATTTCCAAAAATTTGAAGGTGATTTAGGTATTGATAACGATCCAGTTTCATTTTCATAAGCCATTAAAAGTGAAAATTATAATAAATGGTTAGACGCCATGAAAGAAGAGTTAAATTTTATATATGACAATCAAGTTTAGGATCTTGTTGAATTACCATAACGTTATAAAAAATTCAAATGTCAATGGGTCTTTAAGACCAAATATGACTCTAATGGTAATATTAAGAGATATAAATCTAGACTTGTTTCCAAAGTTTATACTCAAAAGGATGGCATTGATTATAATGAGACAATTTCTCCTGTTTTTAAAAAGGATTCATTTAGAATTATTATGTCAATGGTAGCTCATTATGATTTAGAGATTCATTAGATGGATATGAAAACTACCTTTCTAAATGGGAATTTAGGGGAAGAAATCCATATAGATCAACCTAAGGGTTTCCTAGTTGAAGGAAAACAAAACGTTGTGTAAACTTAAGAAATAAATATATGGACTTAAGTAAGCCTCCTGAAAATGTTATCTCAAATTTAGTGATACCATTACTTCTTTTGGTTTTAAAGAAAACACTGTTAATCAGTGTATATATCTGAAGATCAGTAGAAGGAAATTTATATTTCTAGTCCTATATGTTGATGATATCTTATTTGCTACTAATGATCTTGGATTGTTACATGAAAGTAAGACGTTTCTCTCTAAAAATTTTGAAACGAAAGATATGGATGAGGCATCTTATGTGATAGGAATTGAAATATTCCATAATCGATCACAAGGAATGTTAGGGCTGTCTCAGAAAGCATATATAACAAAAAAAACTAGAGAGATTCAATATGGATAAATGCTCCGTAAGTGTTGTTCCAATTTAAAAAGCAGACAAATTTAGTCTTAATTAATACCCAAAGAATGAATTGGAACACGCATAAATGGAAAGAAAAATTGCTGAAAATCTAAAACTAATCCTAAGCTATATGTTGCGTGAACAGTGTACGTGAACAGTACGCGTCTCACCTCTTTTTATCCTTTTTCCGATTTCTTTAATTTCCTTCTTGTGATTTTCATCAAATAATCCTTATCCCCACTTCAAGTTGTAGATCCCATTGATAAGATAGCAATATGATCTTTAAAGATTTGTGAAAATTTCAGATTTGAACTTGAAAATAAAATCTGTAGAATCTATTCCTATCCTTGCATGTGGCCACATCTAGTCATGAATTTGCTACCAATTTGGGATTTCGAATTTTTTTTGTTTCTTTTGCATCTTTTTAACTCAATTTCATCTCTAAGGTGTTGAAAATCATTTGCAAACAATTATAAGATAATTCCATTAATTTTGAATAATAATTTCAATACATTAAATAGAATTGAGTACAAAATAAGTACAAATTGATAACTTAACAGATACATCTTGTGACAACTGATGAAAATGGAGAAGCAATGCTTAAAGAAGCATCTGAGTGGTTGAAGAAGAAAGAGCTCTTGGAAATTCTCAAGCCTTGCACGCCATCTTCTGTGCAATTGATGAAGGTCACTTTACTATAATATTAGCTTGTGAATCTGTGAATTAAGCCTAGGACTCTTTACAAACTATACATGAAGGATCGAAATCTGTGATAGCCTCGAAACTTTAGATGTTAGCTGTGAGATTTGAAGAGTTGAAGATGGAAGAAAGCAAAACTATTGAAGACTTCCGTGAGAGATCGTGTAACATAGCAAACCAATCACATCAACTTGAGAAGAAGTTGTTATCAACAATAGATGACCTTAATGGAAAAAATTTGAAGCTAGTCAGTATGGAAAAAGGAATAAGAATGTTAAATGGAGGTACTGAAAATTTAAAAAAATTTATTGGAAATTAGTAAGACTAAAGGAAACCTTCAAGGCATTGGCTAAGAGGAGAATGTTCCAAGTAGAATAATGAAAAATTTGGTGTGACCAGATCTGTCCAAAGAGAAATCTCAAAGAAAAATCAGAGGTTCATACCTGTATGTCACTTTTGTGGAGTAATTGGGCACATAAGACCTAAATGTTACAAGTTATTACAAATGATGTTTCAAAGGGGGTCAAAACTGAAATCTAGACACTCTCAATTAAATTTCTAGTAGCAATCCATATTAACAAAGCACTCTTGGGTTAGAAAGGGCCAAGTACAAGCACAAAGATGTAGTGAAGGACAAAAAATTGTCCAGATTCATAATTAGTTACTACTTTTGAAGAAAATGTTCTGACTAAGGACAAGTCAAATGCTTCAAATGAAGAAATCAACTAGGCAATTGATGACTAAGATAATGTAACGATGAATAAGCCCAGGTTTGAATTTCTTTAAAGGGCACAGGGATTGTTCGCTTTACATTTTTGAAGTATACTTTGATATTATTTATTAAAAAAATGAGGTCAAATGAGTTATTTTTTAGGCTTTCTGAGTTTTTATTTATGAGTTTTCTAAGGTTCATTTGATTGATTTGTACATGAGGTTATGCTTGATGATAAGGTTTATGAATTTGATCAGTCTTATAAAGATGGAATTGAAGTGAGCAATGATATGTTGACATATGTATTAATTAGTAGTAAATTTTCATCTTGGCTTTCTGCTATTGCATTATGAGCTTGTGATTCTTATGCTGCACCTGCTACTGATTTTTATGCTTCTTTATTCACTAAGATTGACCGCATTGAAGGCATTCTTCATTTTGGTATTGTTTTATTCTAAGGGGGAGACATCATATTGTTTTTGGTGACTGTTCAATTTAGGGGAAGATTTTAAGGTATCTCTATGACTATTAATCTTGCTTTTTGGTATCTTTTTGTCCCAAGGGGGAGAAATTTGGATGATTGGATGTTTGATGGATGTTCATTATTGTTTCTTTGGATGTTTCTTAAACTTGAAGAATTTAATGGATGTTCTTTGGAACTAGATGTTGGATAGAGGGGGAGTATTGTGACTTCAATACTTATATATATGCAATTATGTGATTCAAAGGAAGTTTCTTATTTGTGAAAAAAATACCAAAAAGGGGGGACATTGTTAGGATATGTCTTATTATTTAATTTTAGCATTTTTAATTATTGGATATTCCAGATAGTGATTAAAAATATAAATCAAGAAGTCTTACATGAATTGGATTCTTGGATAAGTATTGTTACATAAATAGAAGTCCATTCTGAATGAAGATTGCACTAGATCACATTTCTTTTTTAGATATGGGTAATACAAGATGTTGTGTGTGAATGTGCTGTGAAAGGTTTCTGTTTCTTGAATTTTTACTATTGTGTGATGCTGTTCTTTAAAGGATATAAGTGAGCTATCAGTTGATTTTATTGATGGTGGAAGTTGACGTTAATTTTTGGCATGTTAGTCTTATTGTGTGGGTCACGAGGTGATGTCTCTGTTTTGCAGAAAACACGTAAGTGATTTGGGTGAGGTTTTTCTAGTGAGTTTTGATGGTGAATGGAAGAGGAAAAAGGTGCTGTTTTTTATTTGAATATTTTTCTATAACAAGGAAGGCTTGCGTAGGAAGGCTTACGTGAGTTATTTTTGTTGATGTCTTGGCATTGGTTGATTGGTTGTGGTATGGACATTGTATGATATCTATAAAGGTTATTGCGTGTGTCATCCTACTTCTAGACTCCTTATGTGAGTGACTTTGTGATTGCTTAGTTCTTGGTCTTATATTGTTGACATTTTTTGAGTTGCAGCTGTGTTTTTGCTTTTGTCCTTACGTGAATCAGCTGGGCAATTTTAATCCATACTTCAATGTCATTTAAGTTACATTGGTTAGTTGAGTCTTTAGCCATGGGCTTTCTTATGTAGTTGTCATTGATTTTTTTTGGCTGTCGTGTGTGTCTTTTATTGTGACAGGTTTTGGGCTGGCGTGTCGTTGATGTCTTCACAGTTAGGTCTTGTCGTGATTCCCTTTTTAGGTGTTGATGTGCTTCATAGCTGAGTCTTCTTTTGTTTTGCATTGTTTATGGATTTTCTGTTGAGAGCTCTTAGATCTGTAATTGTCGATTGGATAGAAGTGCAACACCATTGATTTTATTTTTATAATTAATTCATCCTGTTGCTGGTTTTTCTATTAAGGATCACGTCTATGTGGGCTGAAGGATATGGTGAGTAATCCACAGATTGTATGTGCGTAACTCCTACATTTTTTGGGTTTCAGTGTGACCATTATAGGAAGTCATTGTTGCTAGATTTTTATGTGATGGTAATAGCTTCATTGTGTGCAACATTTCGGTGAAGAAACGTTTGTTTTTTGTTAGTGATTTTTCTCCTGCTATGCGTGGGATACTCTAGTGACGATTTGGAGGTTTACAATAGATTTCTTGGTGGATAACTTCCTAATCTTTCATTGATGAAGTTACATTATTAGGGAAGTTGTTTTCTTGCTTAAGTGTTTTCGTTTATATTGAATTTTATTTAATCTTTTGTTTCGTTATCATTAAACATTGTTTGGGAAAATCTTCTAAAAGTTTCCTTTATAATCATATCCAAGTATTTTAGGTTCTTTATGATTGATTGTTCCACCATTCTATGCATGCCTACCTTCTCTTCCAACTCTTTCTGACTGATAGTGCCCATTCCACTATTGATGGTGAAGTGTCCATTGAAGCTGCAGGCGTGTCCTACACTAGGAAATCTTGATTGGAAGAATAAATTCTCTCTAATAATAGACATACCATTTAACATAAATGGAGAATATAATACTTATAGCTCCACAATGATGTAAGCTTACCAAGATAATGCCTTTGATGCTATCTCAGTCTACACGGTACTTAGTTTCTTCAAATCCCAAAAGACCTAACATGACATCAATGAAGTCCTTGATTCGACTTTGATCTGTATTCCTAATATGTTCTTCTATGATATTCTCAAAAAACTCATCAAACACTTTGGCAACAGTCTTTATATGCTTTCTCAGGCCCTGTAGATCAAGCCATGCAATCTGTGGCATACAATCTCCCTAGTTAGGAGTGGCTGTGAGCTTTGCAAGCTCATGAACAATAGCATTGAACCCTCTCTCATCAAATTCATTGTTTGAATATTTCTTCCCAAAAACCATCAAGCAACTCATATCAGCACTAAAGGAGTAGATTTTGGTACTAAGATTCACGGCAAAACGGCTGCGGTAAAAGGCCTCTTTGATGGATTGAACCATAAGGTCAAAAACTTGTTTTCTTGAGGACTTCAAGGAATTTACTTTAAGGATGTTAAGCAACACGAGAGTGCAAAGTTAGACTCTCTCTCTTACTTTAAAATGCTCTGCTCTCTATCTTGCTTTTATTTCCCACTTTTTTGTTTCTTTTACCTTTATGCTCTTTCTTTCTACCCTTGCCCCACTCGTCCAGAGGTGTTTATCTGGAGAAACTGATTGTATTTCAGTGGACAAAGCTGACGCCAAGAAATAGCTTACCAGAAGCATGGGTGACCCGCCACTGTCACTTGACTCTTTTCCTCCTCTGACTCGTGCGTAGTGCACAGGAAAACAAGTGGACAACTCGGCCACATCGAAGGAAACTAGAGATGTGAATTTGATGATGGCAATGGACGTTAGAGCCTAAAGGAACAAGCTTGGATATCAATATAACAAAGGTAAGCTTCACTATATGCAAATGTGTTACAAGATGGGATTGTGTCTCCCCCAATGGAGTTGCTACAGGCTAGAGCTTGTATTTGGTCCCACGAATTAGTTGGTTTTCTTAGTCCAAAATGATGGCGTTCCCAGCTATTAACGCATGGGATAAGGCTAGATGGAACAAGAAAGGATTAAAAAAACTATGCTACGCAGTGGCACATAGGTGACCAGCCCTTATTTTTGAGACAATGGAAACCTGGGATTGGTTTGGACAAGGGTTCAATAGATGTGATAACATTATGGGTCCAATTTAATGGTCTTCCAATGGAGTGTTGGATGGTGGAGGGCTGAGTTATTTGGCTAGTTTCGTGGGCAAACCCATTTGTATGGATTCTCAAACGGAAACAATGGATTGAATAATTTATGCTAAGATTTGTGTTGAAGTTCAGAAAGATGCCAAATTGCCTGAATACTTGCCTATAATCTGTCTTGGAGATGCAGGGAAGCTGGTTAGAGATATTACCTTGACTTATCCTTGGAAGTCGAGTTCAGTAAGAAGTGGGCAGCTACTGGTCATATATTACAGTCAGGGTGGCATGAGGACCTAGAAAATGGAATGCCTAGGAATGAGATTCAGGATCGGAGTTTTGAACAGGGGATGCAGAGGGAGGAGAATGGCAGCGAGGACAATGTGGATGAGTCAGTGGGTGTTGGGACAAAGGGACATCCTTCTGGGAGTATCACTATTGTAGGAAATGTAAAGGAGTGTAGGATATCTCTAAGAAAGACTATGCAAACTGAAAATGGGATAATTGCTCATCAGGTCGGGGTAGTGCAAAGTCAAGAGGTAAAGACAATTGACAGTTAGAATAAGGATGTTAGGGGGTCCTCATGTCCTCTTATACTTGGAACTAGTGAAAAGGCTATAGCAGAAGGGTTGACGCAACCTAGTAGGAAAGGCAACGATTTGAATAAAGAACAGTAGACGATGGAATAGGTGGTAGCTAATGATATGGAGCCTAGTTCAAGTAATGGGAAAGTTGCTAGTTCAGACAATAAAGTGAAGGAGTCCAGTCAAGTTTTGGTGGGAATTGCCAAACGAAATTTGGGTAGGAAGAAAGGTAAGAAAAAAGGATAAAGGAATAATGCCCCCTGAGTGTCTTTTTTAAGATGTCGTTATTAGTATGAAATACTAGGGGTCTTAATGAAATATGAGGGGTCTTAAAAAGCGAATGGTGCAGCAACTAGTTATGAAGAAACATCCAGTTTTAGTAGAACTTCTCAAAACTAAAATAAAGGCCAATGCTAATCGGAAGGGATTAACTTTTTTGGAGACTAAATGGAGTTTCTTTTCCAATCACATTCACCATTATAATGGTCGAATATTATATTGGTATACTACAAATAAAATGGATGTTCGTGTGCTTAAAATGGGGGACTAATTCATACATTTACAGTGTTGGTTACTTGGGAAGTTCTAGTTTGTGGTTACATTACTATATACGTCAAACTTTGCTTTCCAACGAGCTAATTTGTGGGAGGAACTACTAGAGTTACAGGACGGGATGCAAGGGTTGTGATTTGTAATTAGAGATTTTAATTGTTGTCATAACCTTGCAGAAGTGGAGGGAGGAGTGCAGTTTCATAGAGACTCAGGAGTTGAACTCAATCAGCTCTTTCATAACACTGATTTGGTGGATCTCAGAGGCATTGGAAGATGGTTCACCTAGGAAAACAAGCAAAAAGCAAATATGTTTATTAGGAAGAAACTTGATTGAGCATTGGTCAATCAACGATGGATAAGCTCTTTTCCTTTTGCTTCAACTGTGTTTGGAGAACCAGAATTGTCTGATCATGCATTTATTCTCATACAAGAGCTGTATGAAGGTGACAGACTTGGGGCTCCATTTAGATTTTTTAACAGATTACTTCAGGTAGAGGGATTTATGGAGGTGATTAGACAGAAGTAAAAGGGTACAAGGCCTTTCAATTAATGCAGAAATTGAAAGATGCCAAATGAGTCATAAAATAGTTTTACAAGCATAGAACTCACAATATCCAGGAATTGTGTACTGAGTTGACTGAGATACAGAAGGAATGCTATAGGGATCCCCTTAACAAAAGTTTAAAAGTGCTTGAGGTCGATTAGATGAGGAAGTATCAGGAAGTTTTGAAATTACATTATTTAATTCTTAAACAGAATGCGAGACAATCTTAGCTACATGAGGGTGATATTAATACTAAGTCTTTTCAGGCATCTATTATGGCTAGGTGTAATATCAATACCATCACAGAACTAAAGGATGATAGGGGCAATGTGAAATGCGGTCATCAGGAAGTAGCTAGGCACATTAGGGATTTTTTCCCATTCTCATAGGCAGAACTGAAAGTGCAGGAAATGGTTTTGGGGTTAAAGATGTCGTGGACTTCTCTCAAAGGCAGGAACAATTGGAGACGTTAACTACTCCTTTTTCAACCCAACAAGTGAAAGAGGCCTTATTTCTCTTAAATAGCTCAAAAGCTCCCAATCTTAATAGGTATTCAGCTAGGTTTTCTCAGAAAACATGGAACATCACAGGCCAACTCTTAACGAAAGCGATGCTAGAGTCTTTTTTCGTTTGGTCAATTATTGAAGGAGATAAATCATACTCACTTGTGTTTTATTCCCAAGAAAGAGCGACTAGAACAGATCACAGACTATCGTCCAATTTCATGTTGCACCACAGTGTTTAAGGTAATAGCTTCTCTTTTAGCTGAACGACTGAAAGAAGTATTGGTTGAAGTGGTCAGTAAAGCTCAAGGGGCTTTTCTTCCTTCGAGAAGTATTGGGGATAACATTTTTCTATTGCAGGAGTTGATGGGTGATTATCATATGGGAAAAAAGATTAATAGTTGTGCTCTTAAGATTGATCTCTATAAAGCCTATGATACGATAGGTTGGGGATATCTGAAGAAATGTTTCGAAAGGGTTGGTCTGCCTCCACAGTTTTGTCACTGGATGCTACAATGTATCCAAACTACATCTATGAGTGTCTTAATAAATGAGATTCCTACTAAACCATTTAATATCACTAGAGGGATCCGGTAGAAAATCCTCTCTCCCCTTGCCTCTTCACTTTGGCAATGGAATGTCTCTCAAGATTATTGACTAAAATGGTAGACTGCAATAGGTTATTTCAGTATGGTTATAAATGTCGAGAAATAATTGTCACACTTATTGTATGTTGTTAATAGCCCGACCCTCATGTGTTATTAATGATGATGAATTTGATGAATGTGTTTGCTAGTTGGTCCGAGCTGAAGATAAATGTGCAGAAGAGTGGAATTTTTGTGTCTTCTGATATTCAGAATCCAAAATGGATTACTAGGTTGTTGGGGTTGTCGATCCAAGAAGCACCGATCAGGTATTTGGGAGTACCGATCACTTCAGGTAAGCCTACATATTCTAAATTTTTTCCATTGTTGGATAAGCTAAAAGCTCGAATCAAGGCTTGACAAAATTGTTTCCTCTCACTTACTGCTAGAGTTACTCTAATTGTATCAGTGTGGAATAGCATGCATGTTCATTGGGCTGCTTATGTGGTAATTCCAAAGAGAGCTATCAACGACATGGAAAGGGTATTAAAATCCTTCTTATAAACTGGTAAATATGATAATTGCAAAGGCGTAAAAGTCAAATGGAGTGATATTGTAGTGCCTAAAAAAAAGGGGTTTGGGCATTATTTCAATCAATCAAATACAGATGGTGTTACTTATGAATAGAATATGGAGATTATTTGTAGATAAAGAGGCGATGTTGGTCACGTCGGTGTAGATATATCGCCTTCATGGGTAAAGCTTTTGGAAACTTTAATCGAGGAATGAACATTCTCGGATTTTTAAAAGTTTGTTGCAACCACAAGACAAGATTTATCCTTTCATTAAAAGCAATGTAGGGAATGGCAAGGATACGTGTTTTTGGTTTGATAATTGGATTGAATTTAGCCTATTATGGTTTCGGAATGATTTACTAGTTTTTAGAAACCGAATCCCTAAGGTAGCTTCAGTTGCATGGATAAGTAGGGAGAGGATACGGTTGTTGAACTGCAGATTCGGTCACTTACTTGATCATTACGTGAATGGTGTACAACTTCAAAACCAACAGGATAAATGAATGTGGTTGGCAAATCATAGAGGGGAGTTTTCAACCAAATTGGCAAATGGTATAGTGAGAGGGCTGCATGAAGCTGTACCATGGGCTGATCTAGTATGGAAACAAGTAATCAACCCAAATCTGCTATTTTCTTATGGCTTGCTATTAAAAATCGATTGAGCACTAAGGAGCAATGGTTTGGCAATTATAATCCCATTTGTGTTTTGTGTAAACAAGTTAATAAGAGTCATAATCACTTGTTTTTTACATGTAATTATATTAAAGTGGTATGGAGCATAATCTTGCATATGCTAGGGATCCTAAATTTCTCCTTTGAATGGAATAAGGTATTGAATGATGTTATATAGTTTTCCAAACCTAGGTTGCAAGATGGTCTCCTCGTCTGGACATTGTTTTAGATGGTGATATATTACATATGGAGGGAGAGGAATCGATGTTTATATAAGGACGTGGAGCAACATAAGAATGAGCTTGCTGCTATAATTGTTAAGCTGATCAAATAGTTACTCATAGCCAAAGGAAAAAATGCCATTAGCCAGGAACTTAGAGTGACTTCGATACTTTAGATGGTGTAATGTGGTAATTGGATTTATGTTAATAGTAGTATAGAATTGGGGATGTAATTTTTTTATTATCCTTGTAATAGGATTGTACATAAGTTTCCAGCTTTGGTAATATATTTCTTTTAAATTAAAAAAAAAACTCGAGAGTGCAAAGCTTGCTCATGTTTCGCCAATAAGATCCATATGGACCGAACGTAAAGTTCTTTCGGTTGTAGGCTATGTACTTTGAAGCCTCGATAGGTGGTCTGCTTGCAAAGACATGATCAAGAGTCCTCAGAACCAGCTCAGCTGCTTCAAGGGAAGATATGACAATTGTTGGAGCCAAACCTAATTGCATATGCATGATGGGACCGTACTTTTGAGCCAATCCACGCAAACTTCAAGGAGGGTTCCTTCCTAACAAATGGATCAGCAACCCTCTTGGACTAAGAGGCAATTTTGTGTGCGTGTTCTTGTCAATACTCAGCGTAGCCTACAGCAAAAAGGAAACTAAAATCATGGCAAGAATCGCTGATAAAAACCAAACCGTGTTGAGATATTTTGTGCCCTAGTTTTGACAAAGTTAGACAAGAGATGTATTTTGGGAAAGAAAAACATCTGTCTTTCATTCAAACGATGCCTAACTTATATACACAAGCCATTCCTAGATCAACTCCATAGAATAAGCTATACAATCAGTTTTGTCCTAAAATAACAAGCTATGATTCCTACTATCTCGTCTACCCAAAAACAGAAATTTTCCTTCCAAAATACAGATATACAATAATATCACAATACCCCCCCTCAAGTTGGAGCATGGAGATCACGAATGCCCAACTTGTGAAGTAAGGATGAATAATGTTATGGACCTAACGCCTTAGTGAAAATATCTGCTAGGTTCTCAGTGGTTGGAACAAATCGAGGATATATTTCCCTTTGGACAATAGCGTCGTGAACAAAATGGCAATCTACTTCAATGTGCTTGGTTCATTCATGAAAAACCGGGTTTTGAGAGATATGCAAAGCAGCTTGATTGTCGCAATGCAAGGACATCGATGTAGTATGAGGCATGCCAAGGCTGGATAAAACACCTTTCAACCATCTTAGTTCACTAGTGGTCATAGCCATTGAACAATACTCTACTTCGGCGGAAGAACGAGATACTGTGTGCTATTTTTTAGTCTTCCAAGAAATGTGAGATACCCCAAGAAAGATAAACCATCCAGTTAAGGATCGTCGAGTCATCGGACAACCAACCCAGTTTGCATCACACCATCCGTGTAGGCGCAAATCACAAGCGTTACTTAACAAGATACCCTATCCAGGGCTTTGTTTCTGATAACAAACAACACGCATTGCTAATTGCCAATTATCCTCACATGGTTGTTGCATGAATTGAGACAAAAATATGAACACTATACGATAATTCTGGTCGTGTGAATCATAAATAAATCAGTTGTCCTACCAAGCGACGTTACAGTTTCGGATCAACAAGAAAATCACTAGTAGACAGAGCCAAACAATGATTTGGTTCTATAGGAACACGCACGGGTTTAGCTCCCAACAGATCCACCTCATTAATAATATCCAATGTATATTTTCTTTGACAGAGAAAGAATCCTTTTGGGTTACGGGCTACTTCAACCCCAAGGAAATACTTTAAGACTCCCAAATCTTTAATGTGAAAACAGTCACTCAAATATGCTTTAAACTTCCAGATAGCATTAGTGTCATTACCTCCAACAATTAGGTCGTCAACATACACAAGAACACTAAGATGAGTCTTGCCCTGAGTCATGGAGAAGATAGAATAATCTGAGTACAACTGCCGAAAACCATAGACCTTCAACACAGTGGAGAGTTTGGCAAACCAACAACGTGGAGCCTGTTTAAGCCCATATAAAGACTTTTTCAACTTACAAACTTTGTTAGGAGTCGAAACGTGGAACCCAGGAGGCAACTTCATGTAGACTTCCTCCTGAAGGTCGCTATGAAGAAAAGCATTGCGAGCATCCATTTGATGAACTTCCCAATTTCTTGCAGCTGCTACTGCTAGGAATACTCGTACTGTGACCATTTTAGCCACTGAAGCAAAGGTCTCAGTATAGTCAATCCCTTCAATTTGATGATTCCCTAAGATGACAAGATGAGCCTTATATCTTTCAATTGAACCATTAGACTTGTACTTGATTTTGTAGACCCATTTGCAGCCAAGAGCTTTCTTGGTAGGCGATAGATCCTCCAGCACCCACATTTCATTAGCCTCCAATGCCACTATCTCTTGCTGTATGGCCTCCTGCAATTGCGCTACTTTCACTACTTCAAAACATGTCACAGGTTCTTGTTTGGCATGTATCGCTGCAAGAAATATTCTATGTCGCAAAGAGAAATTGTTACAATTCACATAGTGTGAAATGGGATAGGGACTACCTGAGAGCTGTTGTGGTGCGGGTGTCGATGCGAATGGGCTCAACTTTTGAATCGAATGAGTGACATAATCGTGTAGTAAAATAGAGGACTTTTTATGTCTGTGACCTCAACCCAGTAACTCCTCCTCGGAAAAGGCATCCCCATCATGTTCAATACTTGCTTGTAGTGTTGTAGTACGTGTGGGTAAAGCCTCATCATGGTCATCCTGTGGGATGACGTTCCAACTGTGCCTCTATAACATTCAAAATATTCACATGTTACCAAATGCACGATTAGAAATATTA